>JZKD02S1673603.1:106899-131181 GCA_000966675.3 Picea glauca
AAATTTATAATAGAGTATGTAACAGCCTCAGTAAACCTAATAATTAAAATTAAAATTTAATATCCAACTTCACTCAAATATAATTTAATATAGAATTTCACCCAAATGCATTTTGCCATGCTATTTGCCATGCTAATATTAAATTTTAAAACTAAAAAATAAGCACAAATATTATTAAAACTAAAAAATAAACACAAATATTATTAAAATTAGTCAACATCTATTTTCATTTTAATTATTGTGTAAGGAAGAGATCAGTCGAGATACCTATTCTCTAAATATTTTAATATTGGGCGCCGACGGATAGTTTAATATTGCGTGCCCCAAGAACGAGGCTTGGCATTTTGCTTCAATGTTAATGTTAAAACCAATAATAATTATCTGTCCAGACTTCTTTCAGTCTGGCAACATGTTCAACATCCAATCCCATGGATTGAACATCTCATTGGAGACATTAAGAATCCTTTTTGTCAGCATACCAAGGCAAGGAAGGAGTTGCTCCTGCCCTTTTTCTGGGTATAGAATTTGTGAACTTCTACAGTGTATGCAAAGTTTAGGGAGTTAATATATTTTAATTTTTTGAATTTTTTTATTAAAATTAGGTAAAACAAATTGTTTAAATTGTATATTTAATGTATACATGAATTTAAAATTTTAAAGTAATCAAATTTAAAGTTTCAATTTTTAGTAAAATTTTAATAAAACTAATTTATAAAAAATATATTCTTAAAAAATAAAAAATATATTTAAAATAATTTATTTTAATATGGCTGCCCAAAAAACCAGGCTTGACATTTTCTCCAATGATAATAATAATTATTATTTGCACATGCTTATATCAATATTTTTAGTATGTCAATAACTTCATCATCCAATCCGATGGATTGAACATCTCCACTTTCATTTGGAGACAATAATAATCCTTTCTCTCAGCATTCCGAGGCAAGGAATGAGCTGCTGCTCCCCTTGTTATTACTATAGAATTTGGGAAGTGCTGCAATGGATGCAAAACATTGCAGCGTCTCCATGGGGTTGTGGACAAATTTTTATTCTTCTTCATTTCTGTCGAAGTCTCTCCTCGTTTCTCAGAAGAATTTCCCACACAATCTTCCAGACAAGTCTTTCCAGTTGATGAAGCTGAAGCTACACATGAGGATGATGCTCTGTAGTATGTGTGTTTTCTTTATGATTGCAGCCATTTTCATGGCCTACAATAATAAGCATTTACATGCAAGTTTTGGAGCAATGAATGGAGTTTGTGAAGTGCCAGTTATCCATGAAGAGTATCACGATCGATTTCCGAAGATGGTTTCCAACGAAAGCATAGCTGAGCATCTGAGGGAGCTGACAAAGGAGCCCCATTTGGCAGGCACCCCTGAAAACTTTGCCACAGCAGACTATGTTTTCTCCACTTTCCAGAGGTCTAGTCTGGATACCCATTTCACAGATTATCAGGTACTGCTCTCTTACCCCTTGTCAAGATCTTTATCTCTGAGCCTACCAGGCCAACAGATTACACAATTTTCACTTGAAGAGAAGGCAATAGACAGCAACCCTAACACCCACAATACTTCCAAAGTAGTCCCCACCTTCCATGCTTATTCTCCCTCTGCCAACGTTTCTGGCCAAGTGGTCTATGCCAACTACGGCAGACAACAAGATTTCGCCAAACTCAGAGAAATGGGCATTGATGTTGGGGGCGCCATCGTGATCGCCAAGTATGGCAAGACGTTTAGAGGAGATATAGTAGAGCATGCTGCCAAGGAAGGAGCAGTTGGAGTGGTTATTTACTCGGATCCTCAGGACTTTGGAGGTAATAGAACACAGGGATATTATCCCTATTCTCAGTGGCTTCCTCCAAGCGGAGTTCAGAGAGGAACACTGTATAGAAAACTAGGGGATCCTCTCACACCTGGCTGGCCTAGCATTCCTGGTTCGGAGAAGATATCTGATGATGATCTTAAAGCCTCATTGCCACGGATTCCATCGATTCCAATATCAGCAGAGGATGCCACAACCATAATGAAATCTGTCCATGGCCCGGCTGCTCCTGCTGAGTGGCTTGGGGCTCTAGACTTGCCTGTATACCGGCTTGGACGAGGGCCGGCTGTTCTCAATCTTCACTACAAAGTAAGAATTTTTTTCTACAATTCATCAAATCTGTATATCGTAGTATGAATTTATGATGATTGTCAATTTTTAGAATTCATTTGAAAATAAATTATTCGTCATTGAGTTGAGCAGTTCCAGTACGGAATATGCAGGTTTTGGGATGAAGGGCGTTTTAGCAGTCTTGAATTAATCCAATTAGTGAAGGGTTTGGGAAGGGTCGGGGTCTTATCAGTTTCTTTTGGAAAAACTTGACTGAAGGATTCATTTGTTCTCAGGGAATTTAATCTTAAATCTATAAAAATGTCAAAAAAGTATTTTCATGTTTACTTTCCCCTCTTGAACACAGGGAAACATGTCGGTTGTTCCAATACGAAATGTCTTTGGCACCATACGAGGCTCAGAGGAGCCGGATCGGTATGTATCATGAGTCGTTATGATGTGATATTTTTATGTTGTGAGCATGAGCATTTTTTTTTAATGCTGTGAGCATGTAAGTAATATATATGTTTTTTATATTTATTGAAGGCACACTATAATGTAATTGTTATTTTGATTTTAAATAATTTATAATTTTTTTTAGTTTCCATAAAGTTTTTAAAGTTTTTAAAAAATTATTTTTTAAATTGGTTATTTTTTAAATTTTGATTTTTAAATAATTTATAATTTTTTTTAGTTTTCATAAAATTTTGAAAGTTTCTAAAAATTTATTTTTTAAATTAGTTATTTTTTAAATTGAAAAAAAAATTTTAAATTTTTTAAATATAAATTTTTATGTTGTGATTGGTTATTAACTATGAGGAAGTATAGGAGGAAATTTTCATACATAAATTGAATACTTATATAATCTCATAACTTTAGAGGAAGTAGTGAAAAGTATGCATAGTTGGATAGTGAAAAGTTATATGGTTGGTATAAAGTTTTATGGTTAAGAGTAGAAATAACTTACTATCTCCTTAATTTATTTGCTATTTTTAATTACTAAGTCACTATTCTTAGCTTCTAACAGACTATCTTTTTAAATGTAAGTTAAACATGATCCACTAATCCTCTAACTCTAACCCACTACCATAAACCCTTTAATGCTTAACCCATATAACCCAAAATAACCCCAACCACTAATCTACTAAACCCCTCACCATTTACCCACTAACGAACATACCCTCTAACCATTAATCCACTAGCTCAAACCTTCTTGCCCTTTAGCTAGTTTGGTCCTCACCCTAGTTTCTTCAGGGCCTAAGAATCAGGTGCAACGAAGAGTGCAGCGAATTGGCTTCGAGGAAGAAACTTTATTCTTCTCTCATAGAATTGACTTCCTTCTATGGAGGAAATATCCCCTTGGAATAATCTATCCTTCTATGGAAATATCTACTTAAAATAATCTAGCCAATTGAAAGGGATAATCCTATTCCAAGAAGAAAGCAATGGTTGCTTGTTCCGGTAAGCCCTGTAAGTCATCCCTCCAAATTTAGTTTTCGGGCTTGTAAACATCCATGCTAGTATCATGCACTATTTAATAGTTGTACTCTCACCTCAAGCAAGTAGCAAGCAAGTGGATTTACCTGTCACATTATCCCTTCTCACCTAACCCAAGGCTCACATTAAATAGATGAAGGAAGCTTATCCCAAAGGGACTTTTCTTCACCTCTTACCTCCTTATACTCTTGGGTGGGATATAACCCTTGACCCTGACCTCCTTACAAGCCAAGCAAGTACTTCATGTGTTCTAGTTCAGTTATACTTTGGAGTGTTATGGATATGACTAATATGCCACATCTTTTACTCATCAATTTATTTATTTTAAGAATGTTTTGAAAACTTCAATTTACACTTGTGACATTGTCAATAGATACTAACACCTGAATTTGTTCAATTCTACTTCAAATTTTAAACACATGGAGTGGCCACTCTATTTCCATTTTGATTTTAGGCAATGCACAAGTAATACAGTGTTACAAGTTTTAAATGTTTCATAATTATTTTAACTTTTTACTTTGGATTACCTACAACTATTACATTAACACATTTCTAAGAGGCAGACATAAGCAACTTTGCTATTAATTTCAATTGTTTTTTATGATAGGGTTTGTATTAAAAAGCTGCACAAAAACCAAGTAGCTAGAACAAAAAATATAGTAGCGAGCGAGGTCGTGTACAACAATCCAAGTTCAGTGTAAAAGAGTTGAAAATCTGAAAAAAATCATATCTTATATTTGTATGTAAATTGTTTTACATGTTGTTGTGCGAAAGTCACTAGACTTTCTGATTTGGAAAAAACTCTTGAGCCAACAGAGTGAAGAGTTTGAATTGGATTGAGAATAAATTGGAAACAATTCAACGAGTGTAAAAAATTAAAGATATACATAAATTTTGAATTAAAAAAACATTTTTATTAATACTCAATAAAACTATATTTGTGTTATGCATAATATCAATAATTGTCCAAAATTTCATGGAACAATAGGTATCAAAATATGGAATTGTAATTGTGTGTTTATAAAAAGGCGTAGTCTAAACATTCTACATTTTATTTTTTTTTGTTGGCCACTACCATCAGAATCCGAAAAACCAATTATTGGCCAAATTGCTATTTTACATTGCTTAAATCATGTTTTTTAATGCATAAATTGATTCAGTTCCCTTTGAGAATACATAAATCGATTCGCAAACCTTGGAATGAATAAATCAATTTAGCACCCTCAAAAACCCGTAGGGCACTTGGAATATGTAATCTTGACCACTAAAATCTACAATTCCATTTATCTTTATGAATTTTCCACCTAATTTTGGGAAGAACTAGTCAGAAAGGGTAAAAACATAGACAACCTCTTATAAAAATATGTTATAAGAGGCCTCTAACAATCACTTGCTAGGTAATACCTAAAAATTACATTATTTTGTATGCCCCATGTGCATAACAATGTCGTTGGATGGCCAACAAGTGTCAATGGGTTCCTTAGTAATGCCAAAGCAATGCTGTAAATTTGCATTAGAGGATGAACAAAGGTAAAAAACACATGCACCATTCGATATTCAACCTAGGAAATTGATGGAGAACAATCATTTTGGGAGGTCTTTGGGAAGCATGCTTGTTATCCTCCCAACCCTATTTCAATTCCCACAGAGTGACATGTAGGCATGTTGTGATAAGGCTAGAAGGGTAGATGCCCCCATGTGGGATGCCTCAATTGATGCTAAGTCCTAAGTTATCGATATATCTATTTTAGGATCTGTTGGATATACTCTTGGGTTATAGTGGCATCCAATAGGTTTGATCTCGGGCCTAGCCCGTATCACTCTTGAAGTTACCAATTTCCCATGGTTAAAAAAAAAAGTTCGGAGGGGAGAGTTATGATGGTCGGTTACATTTTAATGGAGCAACATGAATTTAAAGGAGGCAAGGTGCATATTGAAGGAGGGAGAGCCCTCGTCACAGGAGTAACAGAGATAAATGAGAAAAAGGGAGGCCAAGAATTCGAGGAAGAGAATTGGGAGATAGGGAAAGAGGAAAAAGTAGAGAATAGGTAGATATATGAGATAAAAGAAATAAAATAAGAATAGGGAGACATAGAAGAGGAAAGTAAATGAAGGAGGAGAACAAAGGAGAATAGGAATAGAGAAATTGAAGGAAAATAAAACTAGGTTGCTCAACAGAAAATACAAAGGTGAGATTTTTTTATGGTTCTTTTTTTTAATTTCTTAGAAGTTGTAATGCATAGCTAAGATTGAGACAAGTGGGATTGTAATGGTTGCATGTTGAAATCATAGTAGAATTCCATGGATGGACTGTAGGTGTAAATTTAAAATAAAAAAAAAGGATTGAAGATAATAAAAGAATTGTTGAGCCAATTTCATGTAGAAAAGTATGTCTATGTTTAATCAATATAAGTCTATGAGTTTGACTTGTTGTACCTTTATATAGTTGTTTATGTGAGCTTTAGAACATGTAGTTCTTTCTTGTTTGTGTTTTTGTATTGTAGAATTTGAAATATGTATGGGACTGAGGTCCCCTCTACATCATGCGGTATTAGAGTAGGTGTACCTTGTTGAAAAAATCCATCTTCAATAACTGAGGTTGTTGGGTAGAGTTGTAGGACAAGGAAGAAGAACAACTCCAATTTTGGTTGGGTAGATGATATGGAGAATTGAAATTGTAAATTAATGAGAAAAAGGAAATTTAAGTTGTGGGTTTGAAGAATTGTGGGTAGAATTGAAATTCTACCGATTTCTATTAGGAAGCATGCAAGCTTGACCGAGAGGAACCCAGTTGGGGTTTGAATATTGAAGTGCAGATTTTAATATTTTCTAGTGGAGAAAGGAAGGATAACTTTAGTGGGTAGAGATACCATATCAAAGAAGTTAAGAAACATGACATTAGAGAAATTTCGAGGTCTAAAAAGGATCTTCTAAGGAAAATAATACAATAATAGTTAAAATAATAAATAAGGGTCATAAATTTTCAAAGGGAAAGAAAGAAAACTACTTTATTAATCGTATTTTTTACTTATCTCCTAACATGTTTACTCACATTTCTAGTGTAGGCACTAATTGGATGTGGAATTAAGTTCTACATCCAACGAGTACCCACTCTGCATACTTTTCATAGACTCACAATGAGATAAACTAGAAATACATGAAAAAAGTGTATTTCTATTTTATCTCACTATGGGTCTATCCAAAGTTTGTAGAGTGGGTACTCATTTGATGTGGAAGTTAATTTTACATCTAACGAGTGCCTACACATGAAATTCAAGAAAGAAATTTTATTTCGATGTATTTCCAATTTATGTCACCGCGGGTCTATCAAAAGTATGTAGAGTGCGTACTCATTGGATGCGGAATTTAATCATGTGTCCAGCGAGTGCCTACACTTAAAATTTAGTAGTTTTTTTCTTTCCCTCCAAATCTATTTACCCTTATGGTTGACATCATCTTGAATCTAATTAGCTCTTTTAAAGTTGATGTTGCTAACACATTTTTTATTTTCAGGCACATTTTATCATCAACATGAGGCCATGTTTTCTTGTTAACCAGAGGGTCTAATGTAGGAGTAGGTCTACATTATTTCATCAAAGGATAAATGGAGGTCAAAAGCACCTGCACCATTTGATCTTCAACCTAGTAAATCAATGAAGCATAATTATCTTGGGAGTTTGACACATGTGGAAGTTGAATTAATCATGGTTGTTAGTCTAACTTCCATGAATAGCTCAATTTGTGTTGCGGGGATTTGTTTTTGGGAAAATATTCCATCGAGGAAACACCACCATGCCACTACCATCATTTATCAATTCCTTCATCCAAAAAATCCAAGAATTGTAGGGGTTACTTTTC
The DNA here is from genome assembly GCA_000966675.3 of Picea glauca. Lineage (NCBI taxonomy): Eukaryota > Viridiplantae > Streptophyta > Pinopsida > Pinales > Pinaceae > Picea > Picea glauca. The sequence goes on from JZKD02S1673603.1 coordinate 114,346, forward strand.
AATTACTCACTGAAATGATCCCTACCTACTCGATCCTCCTTTTTCATATTTAATGGTTAATTTTTTAGTCATGCCCATCCATCGAGCATAGGAAAAAACAATCAAGAACCCATCTTAAATGAATAAGAAAACATTTCAAAAACCAAAAGAGGCCAAATTCCAAGAAAGAACTAAAGAAAAGGCCCATCACATCCCTTAAACCCACATTGAATGCCCATTTGTATTTCCATATGGTTTTTGATCCTCCACACTAGAGAGAATGGAGGTGTGATAAGAAGATGTCATTGAAAACTAAATGCTTGTCTATTTATCCTTGGAACATTCACTAAGGAACTTAGACTATCACCTTTCATATCAATGCTTTCTATGGGGGTAGTAGAAAAAATGACCCCCCATTTAAAATAACAGTTCTAAGGTTAAGCCCCACTCCCAAAATTGCTTGGTGATCTACCATAGATTTTTGAAATCAAAGAACATGGAAGAGCTTAATCTAATAAAACATTTATGCTTCCTACAAAATCCTATTCACTAAATGATTTATGAGAGGTTGGTGAGGAGGGGATTTAAATTAGACTATTTGAATAACTATCACATAATATCCCACCACAGTTGCTTCCCTCGTTCCTTTGGATTTGAGAATTAGAATTCCTTTGAACAACACTAAAGCTTGTACTTCATTATTCAAAGAAATCCATGATTCCCACACATAGGTTTCTTTTTTATTTCCTCTGGAGTCTAGAATGACTACACCCACCTTGCCACCTAGGAGCATGCATGTTATGTATGTAATCTCAAAGATCCTCGTGTATTTTAGGAGAAAAAATTAAGATGCATTCCAATGCATATCTCTTACACTCTTCATATTTTGTTCTCTTTATGTTTTTTTCATAATGTTTAATAATATATGTTGCTATATTTAAATCTGTCAAGTACTAAGTTTATACGTTTAACATGCTTCTTGGAATTGTTTTTGTTACAGAAACACCTTTTGATACAAAATTATTATTCCACATTGATTGAGAGAAGTGGTCCATGATAACATATAAGCTCCAATATACCATCATCCTTATGTTAATGGGGGGACAATAACAAGGGAGTCATGCATGCTATGGATAACACTCCCATTCAATTTGTGTCTACTACTTAAATGTACTCTTTACATTAAATTTGTCTCTATGATGACTTAGTCCCTAACCTCTTAGTAGATTTAGTCAAGTTATGTATTATAATTGTAATTTTCACTTATTTTTGTATTTCATTGTTTATAGTTCTCATGGAATCCATTTAATCTTGTAGCAAGCTTCCCTTTAGTTGCCAAAATTTTTGGTGAGACAAAAAATTAATTGATCTAGAACTTTGATCGATTTTTGATGATCTAAGCCAATTTATAATTGGGAAAAAACTTGAAGGGTATTATTTTACAGTTGGGAAAAACCTCTAAGGGAATTGTTCTACCATGCATTGATCTAGGATCATAGTAGAAATTTGTTCATATTTGTTTCTTATTAAATTTGGTCAAAAAGATGGTGTGTTTACTACAAGATTAGCTTACTCCTTCTTGGGGGTCTTGGTCACACTTGATCACCCACCTAAACATGTATATTGTAATGTTCCTAAGAGACTAGGTCAAATATATTAATGAGAATACCATTTTTTAACCTTTATAAATAGATAATACAATGAAGAGTGTACCACATTTATATGGTTTTGACAATTCTATCTTATACTTTCCTTTTTGCTTGCTCACTTGTGTGTGTAAAATCCATCCTTAGACACATAATAATAGGAACATATAAAAATAGCCACAAATTAAGCTACTTAGGGAATAATCCTTGCATCAAATGGGGGGTTATTTGTAGTTCTTAGGGGTGGGTTCCCATCCTTGTTTGTTGGATTTGAATTGGGGATTATTAGGTCCCATCCATAATTTATTGACACAAGCTCTAAAAGCTTCTTTGCTTCTAAAATTACAAGGGAAAGCATTGATAACTTGTCATTTTGGTGCACAAGTGGAGGATGTTGAATGTGGTGGTGATCCATTTTCTCACGAGTAGCCTAACCATATTTATGGCATGGCATCATCATTACCTGGAGTGACCTAAGTAAACTACAGAAATAACATGTGGCTCCTTTCTCATGGTGCAGGATGCACCCCTAGTATTCCAAGAGCTGGTGCAAATGTGCCACATATAGTTTAATCTTTTGGACTTGAACAACAATTTGCATGTATAAATTAACATAAATTAGTAAGCTATTATACTAGGGAAAAATCCTAATAGGACATAATATTTATTAAAAATAACATTATTTTATTTTACAAAATGAAGAAAAACACTTCAATTTTGATATGTTTCCATTCAACTTGGAATTATACAACCCATGGAAGTTCATCTCCCAAGAGGGAGGATTTTTGGGAAATGGAAGTGGGGAAGAGATGGAGACAAAACTTAGTGACCCATTCTTAGGTAGCCTTCGCATAAGCACAATACCAAAACAAATTCTTTGAATTTTTTTGGCTAAAATCCATTTGTGTCATCATTAACTTGAGGGCATGATTGAGCTTGACCTTGCGTAGCTTGTGTGTCAAAAGTAACTGGAGGGTTTGGCTAAATCATTAGTAGACAAACCTTGGATTTTATGTTACTATATTTGGTAATAGAAGCAAGGGCTGGGAAGATTAATGTACTAAACACGTTTTTTAATCATCTTGTCCCCCACCTAGATGAGACAAATCTTTTAGGCTTTTAATATGTAACTTTTGGTTGGCTTATGCAAATAAATCATCCTATATGTGGAAAAATTCACTCAAGGAAAGGCCAAAATTTCATGGTCATGTTGAGGGACTCAACCCAAGTAGGAAAAAATAGTTGGGTAGTTTGATCAATAAAAACACCTTCAACCCAAGGAGAGAGAAAAGTGTATTCCTATAGAACCTAGATCCATGGAATGTGATGGAAACATAGTGCAATTCCTCAAGAAAAGAAAAATCATTTACTCGGGCTTCAGGTGTTGCTAGCGGGGAAAATCCCCCTACTACTATACCAGGGTCAAAGTATAGGCATATCTATGATCTCCCTTAAAAGACAATCTTATTATTAAACTACACCAAACATTATAAATGGATGAACAAAAAGAGATAGGAAAGTAGGTCAGAAGTAGTACCTTTGGTCTTAACGTTCGATGTTGACGTCCTCCACCTTTGTAGCTTCCTAGGTTGTTGGTCTCCTCCCAAAGCTGACCTGCAAGTATACTTAGGCAAACAATGCCATAAATATTCTATCTCTACTCATCAAGATTAGGGTTAGATATAAACCGTTATGCAGAAATCAAATGAAAAACATAAACGCATAATATTTGGGACAAGAAAATGATTCTTTTATTCAGTATGAAGTTTAAAAGTTACAACCTTCAACAACTGACACTCCATGAACCAGGTCCGGGCTCCTCTAAATTTTTCTCCAAGTGCATCATCCCAAATACTTCTCTCACAATCAACTGATCACTTTAGGGAAAGGGAAGGGATTGTATAGGAGAAAGGGATAGAGAGGGAATACTGAGGTCAAATCTCAGAAAGGGCTGCAATCTTTGGAATAAGAGGGGGAAGGTATTTTGGCAGAGTTTCTCTGTTCTCATGCTTGATTTTGGAATGGGACCCCAAAACCTCCTTTTTATATGACAAAAGGATAGTTATTCAGTTTGGGGATGGGATATAACAGGTGAATTGGTTAGGAAACCTCCAATAACTTGTTAACTCCGATGAATTCCTTGCAACTTTTTTATTTTTTGCAACTTTTGGAGATAAACACAGGCTATTTAGTATGCATCTAGCATATGTACATGATCTGTCTAGTATAAAACTAGTGTATTCATGCGGGAAGTAGTGCAGCAAGGCACGTACATGCTCCAAAAAATGGTTTTTTAAAGAGAGTTCCTTAGTAGTAATTTGGAAAGTTGTGCAAGCAGAAAGGCCAATGCCATGTATGCATAAGTAGGGAATTTTAGGGCTATAACATATGCCCCCCTAATGTGTGAGGTTAGAAGAGCAATTGATGGCTGAAATACATTACAATATATTTACCAGTGGGAAGGCACAGAGTCGAGTGAGACCGAGAATATAGTTCGGGAGGTCGCTATCTGCAAAAAAATAATAATCTCTCCGAGGTGTGCATACCCATGCTCGGGATGAAATAAGCATGACTGCTAATAAAGTACACTATAGATCCATGTCATAGAAATGTCTATATAAAGTGTAGTCGGGATCAATACACAATATATCTACATCTCAAAATCAATCACTAATCATATAATGATATAGAGCTAATTATATAATGATATATTTGGTGTGCACATAATGATATAGAACTAATCACATCACAATAAGATACAACCTTGAAGTTTAAGCAATCTCTTTTCTTCTCGGGTCCTCAATATTATAATTTTTAACTTCTCCTTCTTCCCACCTAGTGTTTTGGAAGTGAATTAAAATTTGATATTGAACTTTTCAAAATAATATAATAATATAATATTATATAAGAATAGTCTTACTAGGATAAAATAATAAAAGTAAGCACCCTTACATGGAGAAAACATTAAATTATTATATGTTTACACACACACACACACACAATTTGATGGGATAGATTTAGTGGTTAAGTACTTTACAAGAAGTCTCAGGGTCGATTCCTTGGGTTGGCTACCTCTATTGATTGCCTCATTCAATATCCCTATTGGGCTAAGAGTTGAAATCAATGATGATAGGTTTTCACTGGGTACTAGTTGTTAAATGTGGGGAATCGCCTAAGTGAAAGGCTATTGGGAGAAGGGAGTAGGAGAAGGAAGCATAATTTTCAAAAAGATTCTAGGAGTGAAGTGTTCATGGAGAATTTTTTATATAAAAAACATGTTAATATATTTTGATGCACAGTTAAAAAGACATGTAGAATGCCAAATTAGCTACAGAAAACATGAAAACATAGATTGAACTACTAGCATGATGATAATTAAAGCATCATCTATTTAGTATACATATAACATGAATCATATAGCATTTATAACTTATAATATTGTCATCAAATGATCAATCATCAACCACCAACATCAACCTTCAAGTTTCAGCATATAACATATGTCATCAACAAACTATAGTAGATAAGATCAACAACAAAATTAAACAAAGTATCATATTCATGACTAAATATTGTAAGGTGCAATTAGAAATTCAAAGGTAGTTTAAAAGTTCAAAATTTAAATTTAAATTCTCATATAATGTTTACAAAATAGGCCAATGTAATAAACAAAAAGTACTAAGTTTTAGAGACTACTTCTAAATAGGAAAAAGAAAAATAGATCTACCATCTACTAAGATTTTCTCTTTCCACGAGAAACATCTATCTTCTTTTCCCTTAAAAAAATGAACAAGAGGAGTAGGAGTAGGTGGAAGTGTTCATGGAACAAAACCAATAGCTACATGGCCCCCATACAATGCTAGATATTTTGAAGCTAAAGGAAAAGCTCATACATCTAGAAACCTACTAGTGGATGGGGTGGCATCTCTCCTACAAGAATATGATCACCATCATGTTCAACCAAGTGTTCAACCTCCAAACAATCTAAAGCTATGGATCCATCCTCGAAATTAACCTCCTCTATATTTTTGTCCCAATTCACATATTTCCTATCATTCCTCGCCACCAAAAAATGATGGGACAACAACCTCAAGTTGTAATGCACATAAACCAATCCTCTCTTCCCATTATACATTCAATTTGTTTCTCTTCACAGTATGGATGAAGTTATAGGTGCTCCAACACTTATTTGCAAAAGAAATGTTAAAAAACTATGAAAGCACCCTCACTGCCAATTTATGTAGATGTGTGGTAGAGGATACATGTACATGTTCTACCATTTGATATAATTCAACCTATCTCGATATTTAGTTGCATGTAGGTTAGAAATATTCCATTTTTATTAATGTACTTGATCAATTCTCTTAGTACTTGAGCACTCCTCTTCATCAGGGACCATCTTGTCTAATGAAATCATATACCCATTATGTACCTCTAGATATGTTTTTGGTTTTCTCCAAACCCCAGCCCTAGGTGTTGGTTGGGACAACCAAGTTGGAGAATAATATTTAGGTGTAAGGACATATGATAGGAAATGGAGTGGAGCTTTCATATTATCCCACCTTTTGACCACATGTTTATGAATATGATCATATAATATCACATCTCTCGACTCAACATGGTCTTTGATTTGGCCTAGTATGTTATCCATTTTCTCATACACCTCCCCATCATAGGCTAATGTGTATTTGCAAATTGAATCGCAGTATAAATGGGATTTTTGAGCTACAAAACATACCTAACCTATGCCTAAATTTCACCATCAAGAATGGTGTCCTCCCAGCTCTAAAATCCATGTCTATTAGATGTGGATACAAGATTTTCTTTCAAACCCTACCATGAATCACTTGAGACCATACTAGCCAATGCCTCTATTTCCTTCAAAAGGTGCCTAAAGATGAGCTAATATCTAGCAAATTTGATCTTTGCAATCTTAAATAGCTCCAACTTAGAGTGATTGAGAAAAATGTTGCGGGCCATACTATAATTGGTAATAAATTTTATCATTTTCTTCCCTCTCTTGTATAATGCACCATTCCATTTTTAATCACGGTCCTTCATCTTAACAATATCATGCATCAAGAGGTTCAATGTGTGAACCAAAAACCCTAACCAAAATATGTTAGGGTATATATCCTCAATGATTTATCTTTCTTCCTTACAATTGATAACATTATCAGTGATGGCTTGAATGACATCATATGACCCAATATCTTGAATGGTTTTAATTAAGGGTTCTGCAATATTAATACTAGTCTTGTAATGATTTGAATAGTCATGGGCTAAAAGGAAGACCACACAACTAGTAGACACACCAAGAATATTTCTCAATGGCTTGCCTTTAACATTTTTCCAACCGTCATATACAATGGATACCCCATATTTGTTCCAATCATTTGTAAATTATGCTAGAGCATTATGGATTTTGGCTCTTTCCTTATTAAGTCCCATGGTTTTGTCTTTGTCATACCTAGGTATCATCTATCCTTTAGGGGTGTTTTTGATGGCTTGTAACATTTCATGCTAATAGGGCAAGTGAAGAACATTGAAATTTATGTCACATACATAAGTAAACCTAGAATATTGTGCATCCATGTCATCCCTACAACCTTGGTCAAGGAAATTTGATATTATCCTATGCCATGAATGCATAGGTGAGAATCCAATAGCATGGGGGTATGGGTATCGACCATTGAACATTCCATGTGATCCCAAGGTCTTAGATTCAACCCTTGATTTTTTTATTTTTATTTTCTACAACCTCCTCTTCCTCATATTTGTTTATGTCTTTCATTGGCACTTGGTCATAAGTTTTGACTCCTATAATATTACCTTCATCCCATGGAAATATCCCATGAATATTATTTCTCCAATGGTGTTTGAATTTAATTATTATAGCCTTCAATCTCCCTTCCAATATCTCACAAATGGAAATATTTAATCTCTATTCCAAGCTCTCACAAATGACATCCTTCAATCTCCCTTCCAATCTCTCACAAATATACTCCTCAATAAATAACAAGCATCCCACTCAAAACTCTATCAAAGATGAGTGAAATGAAAAATAGAATGAGATAAAATGGAGTGAATGAGTATTTGAATCCATCAAGGAAGCCTAGCCATGCCTTAAGCCACCATTTGGAACCTTGTCTTCGTTCCCACAAGAAAAAAAAAAAAATCAAATTAGACTTACTATGAGGGATCGCTTAGGGAGCATTCGAGGAGCATTCATGGAACCTTTTTTTAACATCTTACGAGAATTCTAAGGAAAGGAGTGTTGTTAAAAGGATGGGAGTGCACTCCCAAAATTTTCTCACATGAGGGAGTGTTCAGGAATTACTCTCCTAAGGGAAATTCCTAAATGATCCATCTGAGACAAGGGGAACCCTAACAAATTTGTGGGTTGGAGAATGTTATTGCATGTTAGTGTTGACATTTTGAATGTAAAATTTCAATACTATATGGTACCTATATTATTTCAAAATTATAAATACAAGGTTTGGAGAAAATATTTCAACTAAAAAGTACTCCAAGTTATGTGAACTTGTTTCCAAAGTGCCTTGTTTAACCAAGTCCAAGAACACAATCATATGGACATGATGGAAGTGGCCTATATCTCTTAATCACTAGTACATTCTCTCATGATAAATTGAAATGAATGGGATGAGATAAAAGGAATTGGTGCTCAAGAGAAAATATAATCAACCTCTATACCTTTAAATTTCCATCTCTTATAGATGAGCATGAAAGTTTACAGTAGAAGAGAACCTTAGAGTATAAAGTTGTGATTGGCCTAGGGTGAGAACCCTCATGCTACAAAGGATACATTAATATAATTCATATTTAGTCTCCAAGAAGATTCATAAACTTGCTTTGAATAGCCTCCTCAATTAAGTGCGTGAATCAAGACTAGATGATGGAGACAAACAAGTGAATGAGTAACTCAAAATCCTACAAATATAGGTGACATATAAGTACCCTTAGCAGATGCATGTAAGTGGACTCCACTTAACTCCATTTCCAACTAAGGAACACCTCCTCTAAGATAGAAATGAACAAGATAAGACCTAAGAATATAATGCACACATCTTCCTACACAAGTGTTCCCTACTCCCAAGGGAATAACTCAAAAATAGTAGTAGGAGTCTCCTTTAGAATGTAGAATGCACACTAGTTTTTAATGATGAAAGGATAAGATAAACATCAAGATAGCATGCATGGAATCTCCATCCTAGGTGCTCCCTCACTCTAAGGAAATAATATCTTCATCCTAAATGCATGCAAGGCTCAATATACAAGGATATGGAATGGGTCAATTTTAGTAATGATAAAGTCAACATCATGAGTGTGTTGTCTCTACAATACTATAAATTAAAATTCAACAAATTAACCAAAATAATCACACACATGATTCATAAATGGGTTACTCCAAGGCTCATGATCTCTAGAAATGCATTCTAGCCCATGCAATCACTCAAAACCACTTGGAAGCTTCCTTAATTGAAGCACTCCCCTCCTAGGATAAAATTAACATGTGCATGGTTCCATTTTCACTAAATCGAGGTCAATTGATGTGAACTCAAGTGAACTACACCGATCTAAAAAGAATTCCACTGGGACATCAAAAGACACCAAATGTTATCATGCTCTTTTACTGCATGTCACATTCTAAAAATAGAAGTGACGTCCAAACATATAGGAACTGAAGAAAACTGAAACTCACCACCATGACTAAATATGGAAACTACCACTGATAGCTCACATGCATGACTCTGATAATACCTGCTAAAATTAGTAAACTTTCCAACTGATCCTGGAATACCAAAATATTGCCCAGGTGAACACTTACTATAAATAACTTATCGAAAACTAGACACTATTTAAAATAGCACTATTTCACATATCATTGACAAAATAGGCTCATCTGACTCATATGCCTCCAAGGAATGAGAATGTGGTAACAAATTTTACCATACAAGACCTTAACTTCACCTATTAAAAATAACAATTTCACAAAACACTTTGCATGTTGCCAAAAATGTTCTTAATAGACTCACATGATCATAAGGAACTAGAATACGCTGTAAAAATTTTCATGCAAGATTTCTAGTACCACCTGCTAAAAATTGCAATATCATCAAACCTTGTGCATGCACATGAAAACAACATCACTATGCTTGTATGGAAATGAGGGATATAGATATGTCATCAGACCTTGCATGGAAACTCTAAGACATCACCTGCTAAATATAGATTTGGAAAACATGGTGGAAACTTGCTAAAAGTAGCACTCATGTGCTATCTCCCTATAATATTGATCTTAATATGATATCCAAACACTCATACTAAACAATTATGTAATAAAGTCTCTCTAGAATGAGGGATTAAAACAATGTATCACCATGGCCAAGGTACTCACAAACCATCAATGACTAATGGTGAATTATGTAATGTTTAGTTCACTCCCATATGATGTCCACAAACCAATAATGTTGAACTAATTAACAAGACCTAGGATAATTCCAACTTAACTCCAAATATACTCATGAACATGTGCTTGGACTTGAGCCTTGAATTTGCATGAACACATCTAATGTTCATATTGGCTCCAACTAAGGTACAATATACCCATATGGGATTCTAAGAATCCTAGAATTTTAGATGTTTGATAAGACTTGTGAACAAACACTTGGGGACATGCCAATGACTCAAATCACCCCTGAGATGTGACCCTAGGAACCTAACATGAGTCAACATGACTTTCCTATGATTCATGACATAGCTTTCAACCACCCCTGAGATGTGACCCTAGGGACCTGGCATGCGTCAACATGACTTTCCCCTGACTCATGACATAGCTTTCAACTTTTGAGACTCAAAAGTGTGAAAAAATCATAAGTGTAATTATTCTCTCAAGTAACTTTAACTATTTTCCTTCACACCATTGCTCTTCTACTCATAAATAGACTTTAGACATGTACACAATTTATTATGAATGACATCCTAGTGACCTATTATGTCTGAAGTCACTTAGTTTGACTAAAAATCTAAACTTACATCCTAAATGGTAAACCTAATCAACTAAAAACCACCTCCTAATTGGAAATAGATATAATACAGAAGAAAATAACTCAACTCAATGGAAAACTAAAAACCCAAAAAAAATGACCATAGACTTAGACCTATTTGAGAACATCAAAATATTCTTTTAAAAGGTGTTTAAATCTATCAAGTTATCCTAATCCTAATTTAGTACAACATACCCTTTCTTTTCATGGAAAACCTCATGGGGGAACTCTCAGTGGTGGGATTCTCCCTAGTGATGTAATGGAGGTGAAATGACCCATTATAGTTAATAATTGTATAGGTATGGCGCCCATTTGATGTAATGTTGAATGGCTCTATTGGGGCTCCACTATGTTGGTTATTATTTAAAAAAGGCCCACTAGATAATTAACATGCAATAAATGTAATATGGCCTATTTATTAATTATCCTCCCTAAATACATTACATTAGTGGCGGGATCCCATTAGTGATGTAATGGGGGTCGAAGGGCCCATTAGAATCAATAATAATATACATATGGTTGCCATTTATTGTAATGTGGATTGGGTCCACTATGTTAGTGATTATTAAATAATGCCCACTAGGTAGTTATTATGCAATAAATGTGTTACCACCAAAACCTTTATTTCTTGAGATGAACATCTTAAAGCTCCAGTAAGACCCTAGGGGGCACTAAAGAAGGGCTATCCAATGTCACTAAGGTATCTCCTTCACACAATTTTGGCTATCTCTTCTATGGCACAAGGGGGCTATCTCTAATAAATCCTAAGCAACTTTAAAGTTAATCAAATATATAAAGACTAGGCTTAAGACAACAAATCTAAAATCTGATTTTACTTTTATAATTTCCATATTTATAAACAACAAAGAAAAGGTTTATTTATTTATTTTCTTAATGATGGTTGAAATAAAACTTAATGCCTAGAATATCATTCGGCATATGGAGTCTATAAGGCTATGATCTAAGCAACTTTTTCATCAAGTAAATAGGGAATATTAAAGTTGGAAGAAGCAAACTACAACCCCTATTCTTGTATTCCATGAGTACACAAATTGATTTCAATATCCTTAATGAAGGATGATTATCTTCTTTTTTTTCACAAGAACTGGTGGTTTTATATTAATATGAAAAAAGGCATGGCCTAGACCATATGATACAAAAAGGAAAGTTCAAAATTACACAATCCTAGCTCTGATAGAGCTTCTATTAGCCTGTTGTTTATCTTCCATCTATCGCTTGTATATTTCTTACTACTACTAATATTTTTAACTACTTAGTTTTGAAAAAATACCAACTATACATATTGATAGACAAAACATACACTAGGTATTATTATATTTTTCTGGATCAGGAGCATTCTCTGGTTAATCTTGTTCCTCATTGACTTCCACTGGAGCGTTCAGGTCCGGTAAAATTCCCACTTCAACTGCCTCTCCTCTTGCTTGTCTTACAACCAAATTTGAATTACTTGGTTCCTCATTCCTATGTTCTATCTGTATTTGAAGAGAAACTAGTTGGTGACGCAAGAAGTCTACTTCATCCTAGAGTTGATTGATGAGAACACGATGTTGAATGAGATTATCAAGAGCGAATGTTGTTGTCGAACTAAGGGAATTTACATTGAGAGTCAATTTTTTCCTTTCCCCATTGCTAGCCTTCATTTCATCATCCACATTTTCTATCCAATCCCTGTTATCCATACTAGCTTCTTTGTCCAAGAGAATTCACAGGGGACAAAATTGAACGTTGAGAATTAGTTGCTTAAGTACCTTAATCAACCTCCCAGAAGTTTTGTAGAGTACCTTCTAGAGCATGGTTTGAATTCCCTAGAGGAACTCACCAAATTAGAACCACCAATTGCGACATAGCCCAATCTTATTGGAAACTCCCTGGAATTGTCAAATGCCCGGTCTGACTAGGCGACGAGCGACCCAAACGCTTCCAAGACAGACTACAAATCCATTTTTTACAATGACATGGAAAACCTTATTTCCAATTACACTTATATTTCCTTCAATGCGACGTACCTGATTATACATGCATGTGATATCCTTCACAAGCTAGTCATGCATCTCCTGGGTACTGCTGATGATACCCTCCTTAATTAGGCTGTGGATATATAATTTTTCATCCTTGCCACCTTCCTCTATAATCATCATACTTCTCCCCTGCTCCAGAGCCATCAAAACAATTACAATCATGAGCCCACACCGTACAAACTTCCTCCTATGAATGATCCAACTACGAACAAGCTGATATCGTCCAATATTTCGAATGACGTCTCCCAAGCACCTGTGTGAAGTGATCGATATGAGTAATGGGCCTATCCATTCCATGCGGCTGATTGAGCTTATCACGTGCCCTAACCTTTTATAACACTTGGACACAATCATTTTTATGGAGGGGGAACCACAAGCACCTCTCCATTCACCCCCATATGACCAAGAGCTAACCCAATGGCCTTGTTTGCTAAGGTATCTGCAATAGTGTTATGATGTCAGAGGATGTGAAAAAGGTGTGCCTGAAGACCATGCAAAGTTTTTCTAATGTGATCCACTAGATTTTCTAGACTTGTATCTTTTGGAGAGGAGGCCTTGATAAAGTAGTGAATTGTATTTTTAGAATCCCCGACTATATTGAGAGTAGTGATTTTTCTTTTATTTGCCAATTGTATGCCAATATACATAGCATATGTTTTTTCTTTGTTATTGGTAGTGTCTCCTAGATTCCAAGAATACTCCATTAGTTGGTTTTCTCTAGGGTCGAAGAGCACCCCTCCTACGCCTTCCTCTCCGTAATGAAGGATGATTATCAAACATGCAATGGGCATATGATTACATAAATTTCATCCACTTTTAATTAAAATAGATGTCATTCATTGACATTTTCAACAACAAACATAAAAAAATATATAAAGGAAATCAACCACAAATACATTATTTAAAATAGGGAACGAAACTTACCTAAACTAAGTCCTCATAACATATTTGAAGCAACCAAGTTTCCAATTCATCTTCAACAAACAACATCCAAGAAAACAAGACTTAATATCTAAAAAAACCTTCAAAATATCTCAAGCAATAGTTTGAAGTGTCTCCACAAACTTTCAACCACCGTTACAAGAGGAGAAGCCTCTCTTATAAAAGATCTAAGCTCAAAACCCCCTTAATTAAAATAATGATAACATAAAGTGAGATTCTAAATCTTTCTTAAGAAAATTAAGAGAAAATAGTGTCCTCTCACTAATAGGCTAGATGACAAGTCAAACAAATACCAATCGAATGCCAAGTGGTATGCCACATGCCATGATCTCCAAAAGAACATTTCCCTTAGCAAGGTATTTCACCATATAAAACCATCAATGAGTTATTGTCATGATATTCGAGAGGGAGTTTCCCTTAGCGAGGTATTTGACCATATAAAACCATCAATGAGTTCTTGAACTACCCCTTGTTGGTGCACCCTCCAAGTGATAATCCTTAAAGTATGTGCAAGGGATTTCAAATGAGGGAGCACTTCACTATAGACCTTGATAAAATAGTATAAAGTGTAACCATATGCTGAAAATAGCCCAAGGACCAAATCGTCCTCCTAAAAAACTTCTCCAACTCGTCCTCAATGTGTGACAACCCTCAATTAATTTTCCAAGTGATGGATCAATGGAATAGGAAGACGTGCTAGCATAAATCCGTGTAACTCCAGTAATGGATCTTCTTTTGCTTCGACATAGTTCTTTGCGACAAGTGAAAAAAATCTACAAGTATTTTCTCGATGTGAAATATTACAAGATCTACACCAAACTGAAGAAGAAATACCAACCAAATTTGTAGTCCTAGAAGTACTAGGAGCATCAACCTTTTTAGCCTTTTCTTGAAAGGTCAATCTCTTATCTGGAAGTAGCATTAGGTTGCAGATTTCTCTTCATTTTAACAATTTTATTAGAGATAACGTGCAATGGCTCATTTAACAAAGACCTCCGATCAAGCTTGTCAGAGGAAGGGTCAGAATACATAGACTTATTTAAATAAAATGAAGTAGCCTTGAACCCCAAATTTCTGAGGATATTGCTAGTGTATAAGCAATAGCCAAGTCCTCTAAGCTCTTTTTCGCCAACATGAAACTGAAATATGCCCAAAATGCACTAGTGTAGATAATCAAAGCAAGGATTCACTAGGCCTGATCGTGTAGGAAGATTCTTGTAGGCATTTGCAAACCACTGGTTGAACTCTCTAATTGTTTCGTTCTGCCACTAGCAAAGCCCTCTCAAATTTGCCAATAAGTGACTACTTCTTCTCTCCCCATCAGTTCTTGAACTTGGTTTTGAGTACCCACCAAGTTGCAATGTAATTAGCTAAAAATCTTGTAAACCATGTTAGTGTTATTTCCCAATGCATTGTTATTTTCCAATGCAGCCTAGCTCACATTAGCATAATGTTGAGCCTCCTCCCATTATTATCTATAGCGGACATCCTATTGTATTGGATAATATAACATATATAAAGGTTTATTATTTCTATTATTACTGTTTTGTTCTATAGACTTTCTTTTGTATTGAATAATGTAACATATATAAAGGTTTATTCTTTCTGTTTTGTTCTATGGAGTCTAAGGTTATTTAGGAATGGGTTAAACTCAAATTTCTACATAGTATCAAAGGGATAAAATTCTAAATAAGACCAGGTAGCCCCAAGTTGTCAATAATATCAAATATCTATGTAGAAATCCAAACAACAAATTTCAAACTTCTCAAGCAAGAATGGATCCTCTAAAATGAGTCCTCACTCAAAAAGCTTGATAAGTACTCACCTACAAAAACATCATAAAATGAGTGCATGAGTCACTAGCAGTTACAACCACCAAGTCAAAATACAAATAAACCATTGTTACTTTTCAATGCAACCAACTAGTTTTATAGCTATCTGCATCCTAATCTGCCAAACTATTATAGCTATCCTTAGCTAATGTTGAGCCTCCTCCAGTTGTTATATATAGTAAACATCATATTGTATTGAATAAAAGAGATATAAAGATTTATTTTTTCTATTATTATTTTGTTCTATGAAATCTAGTGTTGGTTATGAACTGGGTTAGAACCCAAATTTCTACAAACCACTTCTTAGCATTTCCCTCCATAGACTTAACAAGAGCTTCATCTTGATATCTTTGTGAAAGAAAATCCAATTCCCATTTTGTTCTATGAAATCTAGTGTTGGTTATGAACTGGGTTAGAACCCAAATTTCTACAAACCACTTCCTAGCATTTCCCTCCATAGACTTAACAAGAGCTTCATCTTGATATCTTTGTGAAAGAAAATCGAATTCCCAGGAAGATATGAAAAAACTTCTAAATGCTCTTCAGTGAATATTGCATTGTTACCTTGCACTTTATAAAGGCACTTCTACTATGGATATTGGATTGTTATCTTGCACTTTATAAAGACACTTCTACTGGAGTGCATTCTTTTCTTTTTCTTCTCACCCCAGTCAATCTTCTTCTTTGCTTCCCTGCCTCTATTCTCATCGATTGCTCCTCATTTTCCATTCTTCGTTCTTCATGTCATTGCATATCTCTCAGTTTACTTCCATCACCATCTGCTCTGATACCAAGGAATATAAATATATGCAAAAAAAAATGAAGAGAAAAAAGAATAAGAATCCAACACCCAAAATTTATTCATGTGCATGCTTATTAAAAGTGAAAGTTATTAAACTGTCTTAACTATTCCCAACTTTACGTCCAAGTTGGATGCCTATGCTGCAGGCTATCCAGTTAACAACCCTTAGATTAAGAGATATTATCTATATATTTACAGGTAACCAGAATGTTAAGATTCTTTTGCGATTATGATAGAGAACAAGAGTAAGCTTTTACGGAGATCCATGAATTGGATGTCATACCATTATCCTCATAATTTGACTTAATACATTCATAATGTCTGTTCGAAAGTCTCTTCTCAATTTGGTCTGAAGAAAATATTTGTTGCTTAATCTCAGGTATGTTTTGCTGGGGAATCACAGAGATGCTTGGACTTTTGGGGCAGGGGATCCAAATAGTGGAACGGCTATTCTGCTAGAGGTTTGATAAACCATGATATACTCATACTCGGGTAGCTGTAATACATTTTCTCTTCTAACAATTTTGA
>JZKD02S1673603.1:137325-192698 GCA_000966675.3 Picea glauca
AGGTCATGACAATAGATCTCCCACAATTTGCTTAATACTCCAGGTCCATTAACAATATTTGGTTCTTTTCCACTCGTCTAATACATGGCGTTGATGTTTGGTAGACTATTGAATTTTTCATGACAAATGGTGATCGACTTTAATGTTGGATCTGCAATGTTGACAATCTTCGACATCTGGGTGTTTTAGGGTTTTCCTCAGGCATATTAGGGTTTGACAAAGTTATTGTTGCATTTTTTTTTTGAACATTTGTTTGGCGCCTCCTTTGGACAACTGGGTTAACTCCTTCTTTTTTTTTCAAATCCTAAAATGCCTTGCATCTGTTGGCGTCAGAAGTCACTCCTAGATTGCAGCAAGAGTAAGCCTGATGCCCATCAGTTTATGTCATTATTTATTGATAAAGGGTGATAAATGGAAATAAACTCATAACAATATCATTCTAACTAGAGAACTAGGCCAGGCAAGCACAAGCAGATGAGGTCTTGGTTTAACTTCAGACAGTAAGTTGTAATAAGGGTGAGTAGGAGGAAGACTTATGTGAGGAAATGCGAAGGCCTGCTGTAGGCATCAAGCTTCTAACAGCCTGTAGAAGAAAAACTTGAACATGAGAACCTCTTATATTCAAGAGTAGAAAAACTAAAAGAACATAACAACATTATAATAAATCCTTTATCATAACACAATCACGATGATTCATGTGAATCAGTCAATCATGAACACTTTTAGTATGAGATTGAAACTAGATGACAAAGAGAGCTTCCTTACATTAAACAAGAAAATTTCATATGCCGATACAAAGCCAGGAAAACCAGTGCTTCATTAAAACATTACAGTTGGGAGCTCAACTCTACCATCCATCCTTACAAAAATACAAAAACTGAGTATATATACTCAGAGAAATTCGCCCCCTTGGCAGCAGGAGGGTAGCTGAGACATTAAAGTCCAATTTAGCGTGTGTAGGCTCCTCTGGTCAGATGAGGACATCAGATCGGCATGGCTCTTTTAGGAAAACCTGCACACAGGATGATCTTGGGCAGACTGCCTGCCAGAACCTCCATGCCTTACATTCATGGCTTGAGCTGAGGTTTCAGCTACCTGCTCAATTTTCATTAATTGCCTTCCTCCATGGTGGGTGGCCGAGACTTCGAGCACAAGGAACGACCACGCGCTTGCTTCCGAAGGCTCAAAGGCTAGCCTCCTTTTTATTTTGGCTCCACCCTCAATGTAACCCATGGCCATGACTTGGTGCCTCGCTCCAAAGGCGCTTTGACACTTCTCCTTTCAGGAGTTTCCACCATTCTAGCGTCCAGGACTCTTGGTGACTAAAACCGTGAAACAACCCTCCATATTGGTGGTTGGATCTAGCTTCAAAATCAATGGACACTATCCATTTTCCGTTGAACACATTGGCTCCACGCCCCTCATCTTCTTTGTCCCCTTTCCATACGACCCTGTGTTGTGACCGTGGGCCCACACCCAAAGGCGCCTTTGCATCTTGCGTATTGTGGATGGAAGGGAGTCAACCCTTTCATTCCAAAGTCACGATAGCCGAGATGGCAACCAGACTTAATCAGGCGCCACGTGTCCTCCAAGACTAACGGTCCCGATCCTTTAGGGGATTCTCCTACCGAGAGTTCTCACTCCTCTGCCTCCAACCACCTTTCCATACGACCCTGTGTTATGACCATGGGCCTGCACCCAAAGGCACTTTCGCATCTCGCGTATCGTGGATGGAAGGGAGTCAAACCTTGTATTTCAAAGTCGCAATAGTCGAGATGGAGATCGGACTTAATCTGGTGCCATGTGTCTTCCAAGACTAACGGTCCCAATCCTTTCGAGGATTCTCCTACCAGGAGTTCTCGCTCCTCTGCCTCCAACCGCCTTTCCATACGACCCTGTGCTATGACCGTGGGCCCGCACCTAAAGGCACCTTCGCATCTCGCATATCATGGATGGAAGGGAGTCGACCCTTGTATTTCAAAGTTGCGATAGCCGAGATGGCGACCAGACTTAATTGGGCACCACGTGTCCCAACTGGATCAGACGACCACGATCATTTCGTGACTTTGGCCCTAAGGTATGAGCCCATACGCTAAAACTCGTGCAACTCCATGGCTCCGTCTTACCCGATGACCGTTGATCTTCTCCGTCAATGGATCCTCACCGCTGAAAACAAAAATGCACGCTCGCTTGATTTTAAGCCCGAAATGGACTTCTTCTGTGTGTTGCGCTTGACGCTCATGAATGCGGCCTTTGAATAAAACGCATTTGATGGGTTTTTTAAATCCATTTCTTCACGTTTCACACCAAGGGCTTGAAATCAGAGAGAATGTAATTTTTTTTTAAATGACATATTTTCATTTAAATGTAATTGTATTAAACACGTTTGAATATCTTTTTTATATACAACAATTGACATAGATGACATTGTGACAGATATATGGACCTAGCGGGGACAACGAGTATGGAACGTTGTCTTTTCCTGGTGTGAGTGATCTCATTGCTAGTGCTATGGATGATGAGATGAAGCAGAAAAGAAATAATGTGTGGAGTGGTGTCCAGCACGAAATATGGAAAGTTTCAAGAGCAGTCAGTTGCGTAGCTCTAGTACTGCGTGGCAACTTTACATGAATCGTTTTATTCTGTTTGTAAATATACTCCCTCCTCTAGAATACAAGTTTACTTTTGTCTCAGCATGACTATTTCATATGTTCTCTATTTGTTGTAGTTAGTTTATTTTTCATCTTACAGGTTGTGGCAGCCTTATTATTATTATTAACAAGTGTTGCATTGCAGTTTATTCCCTGATTTGAAAATGAAAAATTTGATATATACAATTTTAAAATGAAAAATTTGATATATACATTAGGTAAGTTTTCAAATAATGTTAAATCAAAGCAAATTATATTCAAATTATTTGCCAACTAAACGCTACTTGTAAATAACGTTTATGCCACTAATGTTGAGCACTCCTTACACCCTGCAAGCAATGTAACTTGTTCTTTGGTAAACCGTTTTGTAAAAGGAAAATATTTCAACTTAAACTGTTTTATTAAAAGACAATTATTCCATTTTTAATTGTAAGTTATTTTTAAAATTATGTAATTAATTTTAAAAACAATTGAATTTGATAAACCAATACTACATTAAGTTTGTAGATTGCACTTTTAAATATACTTTAAAAAATCCATAAACTATCCCTAACTCAGATGCCTTCCTTTACACCATAGTTATTTTGTTTCTGGGAGGTGGTAGCATATCATTGAGTTTGTGACAAGTAAGATACTATATTATGTTCTCGTGCATACTAGTGTTCCCACTCATGGTTAATCGCTCAAGTTTAATTAGCGTGGCTCTTATACTATGTAAGTTTGAAGAATAATTCTCCTCATAATGAGACAAGACCCTATTCAAATTTCAAATGTTTGGACTCCTTTACTCATTCTAACAACGAATAGAAATAGAAGTGTTTCCCAAATATGAATTCATAACTTCCATTGTATATAAGAGAACAACCATGCTTTATGTTCTTCAAATTTCTTTGACACATGGAAG
This sequence comes from Picea glauca, assembly GCA_000966675.3. NCBI lineage: Eukaryota > Viridiplantae > Streptophyta > Pinopsida > Pinales > Pinaceae > Picea > Picea glauca. The sequence goes on from JZKD02S1673603.1 coordinate 140,881, forward strand.
TTATATGTTCTTTGAGTACGACTTCGGTGTAGTTCTTAGTGGCATCAGAGTATGTATATTTTCCATGGCATTAGAAAGATTACTTTTTATCCCACTCCACTTATTAGTCCCTGCCCTTCGGGCTGCGGGGACTATTAGTAATCGATTTTGCATTTCTCTATTAGTATGACACGAAAATCAAGAAATTTAATCAAAGTTTCAATTGTTTTATGCAGTTTTTTAACTCATATTTATTATTTAACCCTAAGTTTTAAGTTGGAGGCCTTATTTGGTTTCATATAGAGGCAAGCAAAAACAAATTTAGGGAAATAGATGGTTCAAACTTGGTGAATATGATATGTACATAGAAATGTGAATTAATGCTAAGTTTCAACTTAGCATTAATTTGAAACATTAAATGCTATGCTTAATATTTTCCTATGCATAACTCGTAACCCTCTGATGAGCTACCAACCCTGTCTCTGGTGAGATGCCAAGTGCCCTCCCACTTGGTCACTTGCATGTCACTTGTCATTATTATAAAACATATTTTCCTCCCCTACGCACCTCAACCCCACTTATCCATTCACTTGCTCCTCTGTTTTCTCCTCACCTTCTAGACTCTCCACGCCTTTGTTCCTTTATGCCCAAAGAATCCATTCACTTGCTGCACAGAGTCTCCCTTCACTTCCTGCACCTACCAATCTATACACTACTACTACTATCTATCCATCCAAACAATCTCACCTACCAAGCTATCTATCCATCACTCATACCCCTCGATAGCTAAGCTCCTGAGTTGATACTTGTTTATTTCTTTATTTCTTCGAACCAGAGATAAGAACCAATGATCAAATCAATCATGTTATTTGAGGTGTCATCATCAATCAATATGGGAGGATATGTTAACTAGATGAAGACAGTAACTGGGTACTTACTTCGGTTCCTTTTCTCTTCACTTGGCATCCCTCGTGCACGCGATCTTGGCATTTTGCTGTGGGAAATCAGGTTCGACCAACGTATGTTGGTTGCTCACAATCCGTTTAATTTAGATGAAAAGTAGAATTCTTTAAGTTGCATAACACTCCCTCTACCACTCAAGCTTCCTTCCATCAAAAGCCTTCCCCTCCGACAATGACACCATTTCATGCAGAACAAAACCTAGGCGCCTCTTCCCTTCACTTGGAACTATTTCATGCAGAACACAACCTGGGTGCCTCCGCCGTTCACTTGGCATCCCTCACATACAATGTTGGCCTCAAGATGAGGATTCTGTGCCGATGCGCTTTCTTACGTGATTTCCAAGGAAAGAAGTGTAAGTTAGGACCCACCCAGGACGCGGGCATCGATATGCTTGAATATCAACCATGGAGCAAAGCTCTGCTCTATTTTAAGTGGGTCATTGGAGCTACCTTTTCCACCTGTTCATGACCAGATCGATCCAGGTCCTCGATCCAAGTCCTCGTATTTGTAGGTATATTCAACTATGGAGCGAAGCTTTCCCTTTTTCACGTGCTCATGACCAGAACGATATAGGTCCTCTTATTTGCAGGTTATTGTTACTTCCATTACCCTAACCTTTAATTTGAGGTCCTTTGCTATTGAAGCCATCAAGGTTATCTAGAGAAAATGTTAGAAATGTTAGAAATGTTAAAAAAAATGACTGGCTTTTTCCTTTGCCCATGTGGGTATTCAAGAACCGCAGAAGAGACATTGATGCCTTTACCCATGGATCGAACTAGACCCCTTGATCATCTCACAGAAAAACAAGACCCCTTGATCATCTCACAGAACAATAGGTCGCAGAATCAAAAGGGGGAAGCCTTTACTATCTCCATGAACAGAGAGGATCATTAGCTTTTTTGTATGAGCACTACCACCCTAGTTTAGACCTTTGATATGGCCTCCCATTTTCCATCCTCAATTCCTCTACGTGCTAGTTATTTCTCTCTATGAAATTTGTCATAGTGTCGGTTCTTTCTCTCTATGAATGCAATAGAATAATAGGCAGGTGTATCATCCCATAAGCTAACAAGATATGCCCATTTAGCTGACCAACCAGTTATTTCAATTCATGTAAGTCAGCCAGCCATCTCATCCAACCACCCCATTCAACCCGTCACACTAGTCAGGCAATTTATGTTTCCATTCATGCAGGTCCGGTAGTTTCCATTCAGGGAGGTTTGGTAGTTTCCATTCACTGCATAATATCCAATGCAACCTTCTTGTGCAATAAAATTCTGATTACCATTTGTTTTGCCTCCAACAACTTGACTCACAAGAACACCAGAGGTCATGACAATAGATATCCCAAAATTTGCTTAATACTCCAGGTCCATTAACAATATTTGGTTCTTTGCCACTCGTCTAATACATGGCGTTGATGCTTGGTAGACTATCAAATTTTTCATGACAAATGGTGATCGACTTTAATGTTGGATCTACAATGTTGACAATCTTCGACATCTGGGCACTTTAGGGTTTTCCTCAGGCATATTAGGGTTTGAAAAAGTTATTGTTGCCTTTTTTTTTGAACATTTGTTTGGCGCCTCCTTTGGACAACTGGGTTAACTCCTTCTTGTCTTTTCAAATCCCGAAATGCCTTGCATCACCCATTAATTTTGTTGTGCATGGATTTCTTACACTTGGCACTGTGCTCGCTTCTTTGTGTTGAGTGCTTGGTGTGACTTGGCATATGATGAATGTTGGCCCTCACTCATACCATGTTCAGATAATTGTAGATGTCATCACAGTTATTTTCCATAAGAAACAAGCATTTAGCCTCAGAAATCATCCAAGCATATTAATTCACAATAACATTTGAAAATATAATAAAGAGAGACACGATACATCTCAACATTATGGTACTCATGTCCTTGAAGAGTGTTTTGAATTTATATAGCTGCAAATTACATCTTGGACCTGGTAAAACTCGATTAGAGAAGTTTTTATGATGCTTAATGCTATGGGAGAAAATCAATACATTGTAAAGGTTTGGAGGATTTTAAGTGTTATTACATTTCACTGAGAATCAATTTATATTTTTCTTTCACTTATAAGTCTCGTCACCATCTCAACTACATGGATGTGATTAATATATGTACATAATTATTTTTGTTCTAGTTCATTGTTAATGGTGTTGATGTATCACCATTAAAGAGTACCATTTTTAAAAAAATCACAAAAAAAACCCAGAGTTTAGAGAATTGTCTCCATCGTCGCCTCATAACACTCGTATTCACCTTGCAGACTCATCTCACATCAGAGTATATATTAAAAGAGTTTTATCTAAGCACCATTGGTGTGAACCATGATGTGCAACATCATGTGTTAAACATACCAGCATAATCATTTTTCTAATTGAAAAAACTAGAAGACAATACCATGATTTCATTACCTACAATGAATTATGGGGAAATCAAATACATGAGTTATGGGGAAATCAAATAGCACATGCTTTGTTCCTTCTTGGCAGGGACTTGTTGCTTAGCAACTCGCCTTGTTCTTAAAAAAAATCCACTTATTCTTAAAACAAATGCATATCACTACAATTCTTCCACTTATTCTTAAAACAAATGCATATCACTACAATTCTTCCACTTATTCTTAAAACAGATATATATCACTACATTTTTTTTTGAATCAATTCTCTCAATAGCATAGAGAACTTAGAATACTAACATGAATGCCACATGTCACATGAGATGAGTAGGCCACCACTAATTGTAATTAGCTACAATTAACGCATACCCATAGGCAACAAAAAAAAGGGCAAACAAAGGAAATGATGTTTGGATATGTACATGTTCCCTCAAGAAATGAAACAAATGCATGCTATCATCAGAAGATGGAAATGAGGTTTCTTCCATAGTAGCAATGGACATTCATGGAAGAAGAAATTCAAATTTAGGGGATTATTGTATGTCTCTGCTTCTAGCAGCGACTAGTTCAGAACTGCATCTCAAGCCAGGCACCCCCTGCCCAGGAGCTTTTGTATATGCAATGTATAATATGAAATGATCTGCAGTTGCATTTATCATCCAGATTTCATTGTTTCCTCTAAGGATTGACAAGCAAAGTTTAATAGAGTGTAGAGTTAGGATGTTCACCCAGGAACTTTAGTAGATGCAATGTAGAATATGAAATGCTCTACAGTTGCATTTATCATCCATACTTCATTTTTTCCTCTAAGGATTAACAAGCGAAGTTTGATAGAGTGTAGAGGTAGGATGTTCACCCAGGAGAAACATGTGTTCTGCATGCCCCCCAGATCCTTCAACACCAAGTGGCTAAGGTACATGAACTGTACATAATGATGTTTTGAGGTGTATATAAAGGTTTGATTTTAGCCCACCGTAATTTTGTTTATACTCTATAACCAATTACTTGTAGTAGTCGTGTAATTATTTTTGTTTTGCAACATAATTAATGAAAATGAGCCAGTACATTCACAATGATCAGTAATAGGTTTCAAGTTAGTATCCTTTGTCCTTGATTAGTGCCACAAACCCACAAGGAATATCCATATTGTTGAAAGAAGGGACTACAATTATAATCCAACCTTACTTTTTCAATGCCATTAGATGTTCATTGACTTTACTGCATAATTGACAAGCAAAGTTGCCAGTATTTTGAATTATTTACTGGGCTAGAGGTAACGAAAACCCTCTATATCTAAAGATCCTCAAGTTTGATACGGTTAAGGCATTTTGGGTATGGATAACCCTCTATTTCTTCCCCTTTTGGATGATGGCCTCTAAATCTAGATTCACTTGGCATTATTTTTTTTGAACTGGTGTAGTGGTATTCTACCCTTCTAGCTCTTTTAGGGAAAGCAATATGATAATAAACCCTTCCTTATAGTGAACCTAGGGAGGGAGAGGGAGAGTGAAATGTCCATCCATGGAGATAGCATTTGAAGATATTTATACCAAGAAAAAAATTGTAGGCACGACTGAGGAAAGTAAAATAAAACCTAAGCTAGCAAGCAATAAAATTTGCACCAGGCCCCATCTTCCACCCATTTTCTAGCTGAGTTGTGTAGGGTCGAATCAGTATCAGGAGAAATGTACTAATCCACCATTAGTTATTTTCTCATGGTTCCACAGGAGAACAAATAAGCTTTGGGTATACTTTATCAACAACCCTTTGCTTAAGCGTGGGATTACTATTAATACGGGGGCAAGTAGGCCAACGAATGAAGAGTTGGATAGCCCCTTACCCACAAGAACAAGTGCCTTCCCCTTGCTAAGATCAAAGGGCATTTGTGGTTGGTATCCAAATGATAAATTCAACATCGATCCCATCCTTGGTTTTTCATGCACGCTGGAGCTTCCAGTGGACTACAAAAAAAACCATGATATGAGCTTTGATTCCAATAGAAAATCCAAAGGCTGTCAATGGAGGGCATATCTCTCTCTTTTTTTTTTTATATTTTCCATTTCTCCTGGGCATCCAAGCCATCGATAACTCTTTATGTGCTTATACAAAGAGTGGAATAGGTCCAGGTTCTTGAATCCTATAATTGATATTGTTAGTATTGCAATCTTGGAGGGGAGCACAAGAAAGATCGATATTGTTGAAAGAAGGGGTTGCAGATAAAAGTCAACGATACTTACCTTCTAATTGACTTTTAATGCATAATTGACAAGAAAAGAAGCCAGGATTGTGAATTATTTCTGGTTTTCGGGAACGAAAACCCTCTTTATCTACGCCATGTCACTATAACGAATGTGTTGGATTACTGAGAGGGGGGGTGAATCAGTAATATCGTAATAATAATCCTTTTTCTTCAAATTTTGTATCAATGTATAATTGTTATCCAATAATGAGTAGTAAGAAATAAACAATCACGCGCATACATAGTACACCAGTGTTTTATGTGGAAACCCAAATAGGGAGAAAACCATTGAATGCTTTTTCTTATATGTCTTGAAGAATCACATTCATTGGAAGCACCAAATTCCTTTGTTTTCCAGCTACAATTGGAAGGAGGCTCCAACCCCCTAGTTTCTCAGGCTACAACCTAAGAGAAGTTCTAACTCCCCAATTCTCTGGCTACAACCAGAAGGAGTCTACAACCTCCTATGTTCTCCAGCTACAACCGAAAGGTGGCTACAACCACCTGTCCTTGCCCCGTCCTACCACCCTGAAGTATAAGTATGATGATGGAACCACTGTCACACTATCACTATGAGATATACCACTGCAAACTTGTACCAATAAATCTAAACCATGCATCAACCATGCATCAACCTGTACCTCAACCTGTAATTAACCTGTACCATAAACAAGTGCATCAACCATGCACCAACCTGTACCAAACAACATGTAATCAACTTGTACCATAAAAAAATGAATCAACCATGCACCAATTATGTACCAATCATGTTTCAACTACTCATCAACTATGACTCATCAATATGTACCAACATCATCAACTATACACCTCATGTATGTGCCAACTCATCAACTACTTGTCTCAACCATGTACTCAGCATGTACCTCAACCAAAATCCCTCATCAAGTTCATCATCCAAATGTGATTTGTAGCTCTGTAATAGACCTGGTGTATATAATCACATTCCTGCAAACCTTCCTTAACTTTAACAACAAGAGACTAGCATTTTCATCAAACTTTTCTTTTGTCTCACATGCGTAGTTTTGGATTAGTCAACAACCCTAACTTGAAGTAATCATAACTTTGAACTTGTAATGTATAAATATCTGAAACTGATAAACAATGTTCTCCAGTGTGTTATATGAAATTCCTTCATGTGTCACTACTTGTAACCTCTCATAAAAGGAGTTATAGAAAAAATGGCATACCTTGTTGAATTCTGGCTTATTCTAGAGAGCAACCTTGTAGAGCGTTCCCTGCACAAAATATTTGTTGAATTGATAAAAAAACTATTAAAAAACATACTACATATTGTACCATAGCAAACACATTTTTTCTCACTAAATTTGGATCTGTTATGAAGAAGTTATGACGTTTTTACCCGAAACACTTGTTTTTGACTAGTTTCAAGACTAGCCACAAACCCTATTTTCCACGGATTGTGACTCCCAAAATACAATGACCCAGAAGATGAAATTTTTACCACAGATACTTGGGTATGTTTTATCAATGGCATAGCAATTTCACGGTCTAAATTATTATATAAAAAAATTTATAGCGAAAATGGTGAAATGACCTATAAATAACATACCTTAGAAAGCAACATCAAAATAATTTATTCTTCCTTTCATTTTGGCCTTCTTTTCTTCACTTTCCCTTAGACATTAGGCTTATATATCCTTTTTTACCTCAGACACCTATATATATTCAATATTCTCAAGTGTGATTGAAATGAGAGAGTCTTGCCTCTTCTTTATACTCTCCAAGTAGCTTCCTTAAAAACATCTTCTAGGTCACTTGGCCTACTTTCCTTATTTTAGGGTTAACCCACTTCTAATGTCTCCATCAAATTTGTTATCGAAATAATTTATTTTGTATCAAATTTGAATTATAATACACTCATCACTTCACTTTATTATTTACCTTTTAAAATCTCTTAAACCAATTTGACTACTTTGACCTTTTGGGGCTTCTAGATGACATATGAGGGTCCTCCAACTTCATAAGGCTATAAATCTCAAACCGTGAGGAGTTATGTGACATTACACATACCACCAGAAATGGAATGACATGTAATATCCATCTAGAATAGTATTACCTTCAAATATATCAAAAATCATACCGTTATCCATCAAACAAACTTGGGTCCATTACCCAAACCTGGGTTCTCCAACTTCACATGGTCATAACTCTCTAACCGTGAGGAGTTATGTGACGTTCTACATACCACCAGAAATGGCATGACAATAACTATCCATATAGTATATTTTCCTTGACAAAATCACTATCCTTCATCTCATTATTCCACAATTAAGCATGGGTTCTCTTACTCCGCAAAGCGTCTTCCCGTGAGGGATTTCACCATAAGGGGACCACTTAGGAGTTCATCCATATTTAGTTCTTATCAACCATGACAAAACAATAATGAGTCATATTTACATCAAACAATCTTGGTTCCATTACCCAAACCTTTGTGCTATGGGGCTTTCTTCAAGGGTTGACATCAATGACAACCAAGCTTAATCAACATAATGACCCTATATATTCTATCTCTACTCGCCTATCTGGACTAACCTTAGTTAGCTCTGGAAACTTCCTTATCATTTATTGTGCACTAGAGCCTCTTTCTTTGATGATTTCCAGTGCCCCTCCACCCTGAAGCTTCACACCTGGAAACAACCCTAAACCCTCCTCCAAGCCATTTGCCTCCCTTAATGAAGGGCCTCATTTCAAAGGATTAGTTTTGGGTGGAAGTATAGGATTAAAGCTACCTAGAATGATTTTGATACTGAGATAGCTAGAGATAGAAGGGAGGTCAACCTGCTCGAACTTGGTTAGTTAGCTGGAATAAGAAATATATCAATGCATGAGAAGCGATGTTAATCAATAGAGTGAATAAAAAAGAGACCATTTGAATATATTCTAGGGTCTTAATCTTTATCTTGTTGTTTTAATTTGGATTTGACTGTAGAAAAAGAATAGGTATAAGGGAGAAGAAATAATAGAATGATGGTGTGGAGAAATAGAAATTTGATGCAACAGTCTGGAGAGATGGAAGGAAAGTGGTCCAATGTGAAATGTCAACTAGCTAACATTACTATACAACCAAGGAAATGAATAGATAAATAGTGTGATTAACATATGACATATTTATTCAATTACTTTATCTGACATATTTATTCACTGAATTTTTCTAGAGCATAACAACCCAAAGGTGTTAATACACTTCGTTTCCAGACCATACACTCCGATGCCACCATTACAACACAGAGGTGTTAATGCACTACGCATCCAAATTGAAAAAAAGAGGTGAAAGTTGAAGTCCAATAAGAGCGTAAAAAAATAAATATTTCATATTTATTTTAATTATCATAAAAGTATTATTGAGATGGACCTATGTTCGAATTTGGAAATTTTGGAAAAAATTAAGTCAAAGCTCACTCCACCAACACCATTACAACACAGAGGTGTTAATGCACTACACATCCAACTTGGAAATAAGAGGTGAAATTTGAAGTCCAATAAGAGCATAGAAAAATAAAGATTTCTTATTTATTTTAATTATCATAAAAATATAAAAATATTATTGAGATGAACCTATGTTCGACTTTGGAAATTTTGGAAAAAATTAAGTCAAAGCTAAAAAATAATAGAAGGTCTATGATGAATCGAATTCTATAGTCCCTTACCTTGGCAGTGACTAATAACAACAAACATTTGGACCTTGACCCCTCTAAGAACTCTTTTTGTGTGATTGCCTCTTGTGTATGCCGACTGGATCTGTACTACCCCTTATGTTCAGTGTTTCCCATATTCATAATTTAATAAATGCTTAGTGTTGGCACAGGGTCAGACCCAGGGTTCAACACTACAAAAACATACCAACAAAACCCTAACTACCGACCCTTTCGGCAACACCTGCGAAGCAGATGAAGTCTCACCCGAGGTAGAGGCAGAGGTGGTTGTAGGACTCAGGTGTTTGCAACCTTAGCTGGGACACAGATCTGTGATTGTAATACTTAACATGGAACTTAGCATCAATAGTTCATCAATATGTAACCACTGTCTATTGCACTGATGAAATAGAGCTTCGCATCATTCACTCAGATATGATGTTTCTAAGAACTTATCATAGAGAGGAAGATTAAATCTAGCAGATTCAAGCAATAAGCATATTCACATAGGTCAGATCTACATTCATATACATCATTAGCACAAAACATAAACAAATCTATCTATCTATAGAAAAGCAGTTATCAAGTAAAGACATAAACACATCAATACATCACACAAAGAATAATAACACAGTATTTACGTGGTTCACCCCCACCCTGCAACTATGTCCACCAACTCTTCTTCTTTATTATCTTTGTCAAGCTTCTTACAGGCACATAGCATCAAAATCCTACTCTGTAGAAAACAAGAGATTTGCGCACACTCTACCAGATCCTCCTTCTTCAAGCTAGGGTACAACACTAAGCCTTTTAACAATTACTTGCACGCAACTCTGTAAGTCCCACATAGTATGCACAAGCATCTACAATCCGTACTTAGCACTTAGCCCAATATCACACAGATATGTATATCTCTCTTACATTGCCTAAACATCTATTTATACATTACAAAATAGGCCTAAACATGGGTAAATCCATGGGCCGACATCCCATACCCATTATAATCCCAAATCCCAAAAGGGACCCAAAAAGGGGTCGAGATCCCGTGATCTCTGCTTCATCTTGCGCTCCATCTTCGAGAGGTTGTCGAAGTCCAAACTAGGTAAAACTTGACCAAGGATCTCCCAAAACTTTGTCAAGGGATAACATTCCCCCATCACTCACCTGTGACTCGTCCTGAGTCACTCTGATCTGGGTAGTTCTGCTTCAAAATCCTTGAGCGTGGATCGAGATGCTTGGACTTGTTGTTGTACCATGACCTCCTGTTTAGCGAAATCTTGGATGATTGCATCATTGACAAGTCCTTCTAGGCATTGTTCAGATGCAGCGATAACTTGTTCTAGTTCTTCTCCTCAACCTTCGACCTCTGTGAAAAATTGGTAGGCCTTATATTGTATAGGTTTGAGCCTCTGAGTTACTTCCATAACTCTGCTCTAGATAGTGTGGATCTATTGTTGGGAATTGCGTTTCTCTTGGGAGTGCTTCATTCTTTCCACAACTGTCAGGGTATTCAGTTGCGCCTGTATCTTTTCAGATTGATACTTTGCCTCTTGGAGTTGTGACTCTAGTGCCTTCAGTTCTAGATTCTCACTGAGTTGCCCATAGGTCTGGGCATTGTGATTGGTGATTTTCTTGCATTCCATAGCAAGGGATTTTATTTTCTCAACTGCGCTTCGAGCAATTTCTTCTCTTTTATCCCTTACATCCTGTGGAGTCTCGGGCACTGCGCGGAGCTCTAAGTATGCTATGTGTTGCTGTAACTATTGGATAGCTTTTGTGAGCTGCTCCACTTTCTACGTGACTCATTCCTATTTCTTTATTTCTACTATTGTCACAGAGCGAAGTGCTCTATTGACCGCTTCTTTCACTTCAAGTTTCTTTGCGAGCAACTGTTCTTTTCCTTGCTCCATCTATGCTTTTTCTTCATCGAACTTCACTTGGAGAGAAATGTTTTCATGTTCTGTAGTTCAATGCTGCTCCTTGCACTTGCATCAAAGCCTAGGTGGCTTGTTCTATTTCCTCTTATGCTCGACGAAGGAAAGCTTCGACTGTATCATCTAGTCGGTGGAGTTGGGATGGCTCATCTCCCAACTCTGGTTGTCATGATGGTAGGGGCGCAATGGATACTTTGTGACTAGACTGAAGGGCCTGTTGTACCCCTCTAAGTTCAACTTCAATCCTATCATACATTTCTTCCTTTTTGGCTGCTTGGTTTTTTGCTATTTCTAGTGAAGCATCGTTCAGGGCTGCTATGATGAAGTCAAAATCATCGGAGGTGAGGACAGTCTGTATCTTGGTCATGGTGGCTTTTGACTTCTTCTGGGAAGAAGGTTTCGAGGGGGAAGCCTTCCTCTTCTTCAATGTGTCCACCTCATCTCTGGGTGGTGTTACTTCGCTGGGCCTCTGTTTATCTTCTGCTTCGTCACCACCCCCTTGGTCAGGTGACATGGAAGCAGTCTTCCCCGAGGTGCTTCTTAGGTCTTGAGCCTCTTCGGTATGCTTCATTTTTCTAGGTTTGGGTGTGTTTTGTTCTTTATGTGTGGTCTCTAGGCCGTCGGTGTCAGACATCTTTGCAGGGTTGGCAGGGATAAGGAGGTCATTGGACCATTCCTTAGTGATTTCCTTAAGGTCTTATTCTATAAGCTTATAATATGTCTAGAGATACTCTTTATGTTCATCTACTTGCATTGTAATGTAGGTGAAGTGTCGATCTGCACTGAACTTCATCAGGGGTCGGAACCTCTGTAAGGTGTTTGGAGTCATGTGAGTCTCGACTTCGATGTCTCTCTTTAGCTGGAGGTATTACATATGAAACACAACATTCGACTGCCAGTGTTTGTTCATATCAGTTGAATACCACACGGTAGCGAACTTCGCGGCAAGCGGTTTGAACGGATCTATGTCTAGGAAGGTCGCTCCTTCTGGAATATCTTAGGCAACAAACGCAATGAGGATTAGGAATCAGCTGAAATGAAATTCATAACCCTGATACTGCGCTTCTTGGAAATCTAGTTCCAACTGGTTAACTAGGTACTTCATCCAGTTCATCTGTAGGCCTTCCATGCACTTCCCTACGAGGCTAATGACAAATCTGGTGACCTGTGTAGGTCAGTTTTTTCTTACTAAATTTCTAGCTATTAGTTGACAAGCGAGGTGCACTGTGCCACTCTGGATGGAAGCTACCTTGTAGACTCTTGTTCCCTTCTCAACATCGCCATAGGTGTCCTTGATCTTCGGTGCTAGTGCGCGATCTGTGACTTTTCCTGGATAAAATTCATGCAGGTCAGGTCCTTGCATACTCAGGCCTGTGATCCCATGGATTAGTGTTGGGTCAATTGTAATGCGACGATCTAGCCATAAGTAGCCACCATGGTAACACGACAACAACATCTTGACACAAGTGTTGAATTCCTAGTGTCTTTTGAAGTGTGGGATCTTCATGACATTCAGCAGGGTGGACTGCACGAGGTTCATCATCCACGACTGAGGGATGATCTTCAAGTTCTTCCCTTTATTTCTAGTTAGTTACTTGTATGCGGCGAGCATACCATAGACCTTGAAATCTATGAGGTTGAAGTCACTGAAATTTAGTGTTGCGATCTTATCCTAGTGTGTTCGAACTGTGCGTATCCCCTTCAGGAGGTATGCAGTAACTATGGTGTACTTAAAATCATGTGGTACTCTATCACGATTCACTGCGTCGACCAGAGGCGGAATGTAATTGGGAAATATGGTTGGAATTAGTTTTTCATTTGAGAGGTCGTCTTTGTGCTTCGTTCTCTTTTCTACTGATAGTCGTGATGGTCTGGCTCTACAAGCAGTCAACGGAGAGGCTTTCACCATTCTCATCGATGAAGCTTGTACACCTGCAGACATCGACATGACTCTTTCAGTCATGAGGTCGATTAGGACTTATTTAACAACTTTCTTTGCAACGTTGAACTTGTCCGACATACACGCTCTAGGTTGGACATATCGGGTTCCAAGAGTAACTTAGACACTGTAATAGGATAGAGGGAAATGGCGCAATGATCACTGTGTAAAATCAACGAGTCTGTGAGCTCAGATTCACAGTTAGCAAAATTGTTCTCGGTGCATGGTGCGACGGGATAAATAGATAACTTGGTAACAAATCTCTTGCAATGGGTGAGAAGCCTTCATTAACTTTGTTATGTTTGTTACGACGTGGTCCAATGGTCTAGTGGAGAACCATAAATTCCTTTCTTTCCATTCGGTAGTCCGGCTGAATGGTTATATTGTTCCCAATGGTTATATTGCTTTTCCACGACGAAGTGTGATGTGATGTTGTTTTGATATTCTGGCGAAGCTCCAATTTTGAAAATTTTCCTTCTGTGAAGTTCCCTCTGGAACCTTCTGTAACTTGTCGATCTTATCTCTCTTCTTACTTAGGTTCCTAGCCTTCTTCCCAGTGAGATTTGTCTCGGTATTCCTTTTTCCATTTTGATTCTTATATTATTTTGGCATAGCTACTTCCCATTGTTGAGACTCTTTCCTAAGATTCGAGGGTGATACTTCTTCTTTATCTGGAATAGGTACTTCAATCTTCTGTGGGTCTTCTAGTGTTCTTGCAACTTTGACATTCGGGTCTCTGGTGTTAAATAGCTTCGATCCATTCTTCTGTTCTTCAATCAAGTGTGCGATCCTTCTAGTCATGAATTCTTTTAACTCTTACTTTTGTTGCTCTAAAACTTCTTCTTCTTCTTCTTTCCTTCTGGCCTGATCTCTTTCAATCCAAGGTTTTCTGAGCAACATAGTAAATGGAGCGTTGTCCTCAATAAATATAACAACTTCAAATTCCTCCTCTGTCGAAGTTCCATTAGAATTCATAGGTATCCGGGTGAGCTTTCCACATAGGTTTATCAACTTTCCTCTAAATAAACCTATTCATCCCAATGAAGGAATCATAGTAGGATTCCCTAAAAGTTCCCAAGTTCTTTCTATCATGATATTCACCTGTGTTTCCTCATCTAGAACATAGTCAATGTCAAAGTCTCATATTCTTGCTTCAAGGCATTCTTTTTCTTTGAAGATCTCTGATAAATTGATATGTCAGTGATCATTCAGGGTTTCTTTCATATGTAGCAATACTTTCACTAATTCTTTATGGGGTTCTGTCATTTCTGGATATGCCTTAGGGTTTTGTTTTCTCATGCTCATTCCTTCAAGCTTACCAATCAGTCTAGGACAATATAATACTTCATGGTCCATAGCTTTGCAACAAAGACAACAAGTTCTTCTCCCAGGGCATTCCTTAGCAAGATGTCCCAATTTTCTACAACTGTAACAAAGGATTAATCCTCTCTTTATTTTAAATGATCCCCAACCTTTCCTGTACTGCGCGCTATGATCATGGTATCTAACCTGCAAACATTTCTTGCTAGGATCCTTCATCCAATTGTTAGTCCAAACATTCTTTCTATGCATACGTATAACATATATTTCACTATTCTTATCAAATCTACTCATATCAAACCTTTTTTCATCTATTAGTGCCCTAGTTTTCAAGCTAGGACAAGATCTTTCAAACATACCAAGATCCATATGGTTGAAACAAAAATTTCCACTTATCTTACTTCTAAAAAGCACAAAGCTTTCATATCTAGAATTTTTCACTATTCTTACCTTTATCAGAGCACATAGCTTGTAGATCTTACCTCTTTTCTTTAGATCGGGCTTCTTTCTTTAGCACATAGATTTTATAAATAAAGTAGAATACTGCACACTAGAGTGACAAATCTATGCACAGAGCTTCCACAGTTTCAATTCATATCTTTTCACAAAGCTTCTTCTTTCTTAGTTCCCATCAATCACAGTTTCAGGTTCAGATCTATGCACAAATATTCCTTTTCTTCATTTCCCAACAATCACAATTTCAGGTCTGGATCTACACACACAGCTTCCTTTTCTTAAGTTCCCAACAATCATAGTTTCAGGTCCCGGCAACGAAACCATTTGTTGGCACAGGGGAAGACCCAGGGTTCACTGCTACAATAGTGCACCAACAAAACCCTAACTATCGACCCTTTCAGTAACACCTGTGATGCAGATGAAGTCTCACCCAAGGTAAAGGCAGGGGTGGTTCTAGGACTCATGTGTCTACAACCTTAGCTGGGACACAAATCTATGATTGTAATACTTAACAAATCACTTAGCATTGATAGTTCATGAATATTTAACCACTATCTACTGCGTAGATGAAACAGAGCATTGCATCATTCACTCATATATGATGTATCTAAGCACTTATCATAGAGAGGTTGATTAAATCTAGCAGATTCAAGCACTAAGAATATTTACATAGGTCAGATCTACATTCATATACATCATTATCACAAAGCATAAATAGATCTATCTATCTATATCAAATAGCTTAGCAAGTAAAGACATAAACACATCAAGACATCGCACAAAAAAGAGTAACACAGTATTTACATGGTTCACCCCCACCCTGGGGCTACGTCCACCAACTCTTATTCTTTATTATCTTTGTCAAGATTCTTACAGGAACATAACATCAAAATCCTACTCCGCAGAAGATAGGAGATTTGGGCGCACTTCGCCAGATCCTTCTTGATGCAAGAGCATCACTCCAAGCCAACAATGCACCATCTAGCCAACACATCAAGCGTGCATTCAATGGAAGGAGAGAGGCGCAACCCTCTCGTTTTTCAATTTTTGACAATTTGTATTAAATGTTTGTAAGGCCGAAGAGCCAAAGCCATGCATGTGCACAGGCTGTGATTAGAAACTGTCTTTAATGGTTGTAAGGCTGAGATCTAGATCCGATTTGGACTAGGAAACCATTTAATGTAATTGAATGTAAATTAATGAGAGTTGGTGAGATGGATGGAAGAGCTCGAGGAACACCTCTTTGTAAAAAGATATTCTTTGTATCTAGATAGGAAGAGTAGAAGAAAGGGAGAAGAGAGTCGAGACTCTGTTGCAGTCGAAGCTCGAACACATTGTAATTAGGCATTCTTGATTAATACAAACAGAGTAGTTTTTCTTGCATGTTGTTGTCCACATGTTTATGAGTTCATGAATGAATGTCTTCATATGTTTATGATACGTTGTAGATGTATGTTAGGTGTGCATCTGTAGGTGCTAGGCAGATTTTCCTGTCTGTGACTTCTTTGATTCCAAGTTTGGGTTCTTTGCGGTGTCATGCAAAGAGTGCATGACATAACACTGTGGGTTCTGTAAGCCAGTGCAAGGAGTTCACTTCTGAATTCTGTGGAATTTCAGACAAAGACATGCCAGGAGGGCGCACTAGAGGAAGTCACTGACTCAGGGAGGATCCTCAAAATTGTTGAAAACCTTGGAGGTAAGACTGTGCAGAGGAGGGCACAGAGGATAGGCAGAATTTATGAGAATTCTGTAAGGCTCTACCAAGAGGGCATCGAGCAAATTCACAGGATGCATTAGGAGGAGAACTCTATTTCAAGTTCGTTAAGATGACAGAATCACTGAGGATTCTGGAAACTCTTCCAAGTGGGTATTGAGCTATTGAAGGAGGGCACAGAAGGAACTCTTGTCTGAGTTTAGAGAGAAGAGAAGTGTCAAGGGAAGACCTTCACGGGGTTACTGAACACCCTGCAGGCTTAGCAAGGAGTGCTTGAGCAGGAAGTTTCCAGAGGGAATTTCCATCCCTTCTAGGAGAGAAAGGGGAAGAGACCATTGAGGTTTGAGCAAGTGAAGCTCAAGAGGATAAAGACCTGTATAAGGAGTGCAATGGGCCAACACCTGAGTAAAGTGTTGAGAGACAATCGTCTGAAGGCTTGTCAAGTGCAGGAGTAGAGCATAGAAAAGCTCAAGACAGATAGCACCTTTGCATGCAGAGACTTGGCAAGGAGTGCAGAGGTCGAGAACCTCTTTGAGGTTCCGCGTTGACAAATCTCAGGAGGAACAATGCCTTTGCGCACAGAGCTATAGCTTGGAGAAGTGCAGAAGTAAGGGAAACCTTTCAAGGTTTCATAGTCTCGAAGCTCAGGAGGAGGAGCATCCCAAGAATGCAGGCGAGACCAAGGTTGCAGGCTCGCAAGAGGAGGCAAAGGCCAAGATATTTGATACTTTATAAATATTCCAAGGAGAAGGAAGAAGAGGAAGCTTGGGAGGGAGATATAACTACCATAGGATCGGTGCTGGAAGAAAGATCTGGATCATTGAAGTTTACGTCCAAGTGTAGATAGGAAAGCGCAGTGGATGAGAAAGAGATATGGGCCGTCAGATCTTGCGCAAATAGTCGATAGTCGTTGGATCTTGCAGAGTTGCAGGGTTGTTAGAGGCTGGTGAAACCCATCACCCAATATTCAAGGGTCAATGTGAGCCATTGAACTCATTTCAATCCATGCCGTTGGATTATCTCATGGATTCGGGGTTCGAGAGTTTAGAGAGGGCAGGCCAAACTCTTGATTTCATGAAGCTCCGAGTAGCGAGGAGCAGAGACAACCATTGGATCCAGGTCACAAGAAGACCGTTGGATCATAACCTTCACTATATCGTGTATCAGGGGTTCGAAGGTTGGAGGAATCACTTTCGACTGTAGAAGTCATGAAGTGCCGAGGGATAGGTCTCAGGAAAACATGTGGTGCATCCATCAGGTGGGGACTGCATGGTTGATAGGTGGACACTCATCACCTGAGAAGGAGTCAACATCCTGTTGACTTATCGCACTTCGGATATTAGCAAGAAAAGAGCACTAGAGCCCGACACTCCAACTCGCGAAGTCACGAGTAGTGAGAGGTGCTAACAGTTAGCCCTAGCCTACGGTTATATGTAGAGGGTGCTAACAGGAGGAGCTATACCCGTATAGCAATCTCGGGTATCGGAGGTTTGGAGAAAGAGGAGTTGATAGCTTCGACTCATGAACTCGCGAGATCGCGAGTTTTGAAAGGCGCTTGTGTTAAGGCCTTGGTCTGAGCACTGTGGTCGCTTGGAGGAGGTGAATCTTGCACCTTGTGCCTATTCGCAAAGGGGGTGTTTCTGAAGGACCTGTGTATCCGATTCGTTGAAGGTTCCAGCAGGGAACTAAAGGAGTCACTTTGGCTCAAGGAGAAATAAAAACAATCCTAAGATTGGGAGGTCGCGCAGAACTTGCTGAGGCAGGGGGTGTTGCGGCAGAGTGGTATCAGAGCTTGATTATGTCTGTATACTGCAGGAAGAATGAGGCAAAAGAGAAGGAGACAGAGTGTTGAAGCTCTGTAGATATTGTTGCAGGTTTCGCAGCAGTCAAAAAACAGTCAGGAGGACTATAGGAGAAGTTGGAAGTACTCTCAGTTGCAGAGTGACATCAGAAGACTTGCCAGGAGGGCAGGTAGATACTAGAAGGTAGAAGATGGCTACTGAAGGCCATAGATGTGGTGGAAAGAAGAACCATCAGTAGCCGAGAAAGGCCGAGATGGATAAAGAACTCACTGAGATCAGAGCGAGGATGGGAGAACTTTCACTGTGGATGCAGTAGGATGCAAAGCCACATTGGGTATATGAATGGCCCATGAAAAGGAAGGAAAAGTTGCCAGTCAAGAAATTGTTGGCCAGAAGATAGCGAAGGATATTGAAGGAATGACTGAGGTATGTGAAAATCCTCAGGGCCACAGAGGAGATGGTTCATGCCTATGAGCTAGAAGCTGGGAGAAGTCTCAGTGATAATAAGAAGAGGTCACAGGATGATCTCAAAGACTGCCAGTGCGGTAGAACAAAAAATTCAGGTTGCTAGGAGGGCAATGAGATGAGATCACTGGAAGATCTTAGAAGCTGCCAGGAGGGAAAAGAGGAAATCCCAAATTGCCAGGTGGGTAGGGGAAAAGAAGTGAGACTGTCTGAAAGTCTCAGGAGCTTAGAAGTGAGTTCATGTCAGCAGGGAGTGTTGATGGAGATGGGATCGATTGATCTCATAGACTACCAGGTGGGCAGCAGAAAAATCCCATGTTTCCAAGTGGGAAAGGGAGAGAAAATGGGATTGTATAATAGTCTCATGAACTTAGAGGTGAGTTCGAATTAGTGAGAGTAGATGACAGAGGAAGAAGATCAGGAGAGCATTCTGATGATCAGAGGGATAAAGGTATTCCTGCCATATAGCCCAGTGGAGGCTAGCGTCTGTGTTGCCGATGTAGCAACAACAGAATGACGACCATATGTGACTGCCGAAGAGATGGAGCAGATATTAGAGGCTGCTCAAGTAGAGGAAAAAGAGCATTCCGAGGAATGGCTCGACAGTTTCAGCCAGGAAGCTGAAAAGGAGATAGCTGCAGCACTAAAGCTAAGAGTAGAAGAAGAACATGGAGATAAGATGTTCACTCCATGGGAGATGGAGTTGGATATATTGGAGGATTGGTTGAACCATCCAGAACTGGTAGATGATTTCCATGAGAAGACAGACATGCAGATGTTACCAGAGGAGCATTCCGAGGAATCGCTTAGAAATTTAAGCTAGGGAGCTGAAAAGATGATGACTGCAGTGTCGAGGCATGCAGTAGGAGATGAAACAAAATTCCAGTTTGAGGAGTAGCTGGAGAAAGCTGGAGATGTGCCAGCAGGAGAACTGGCAGAAGAAAATCTATTAGAGGGAGAAGCTGAACAACATTTCAGTGAGGAGACTGCAGAGATAAAATTTGCAGCGTGGTGGAAAGTTGAAGCCACGGAGGAAAGAAACACGATGGATCATGTAGATCTATCCATTGAGAAGATAGAAAAGTCGCGGAGCAGTCTGTAAAAGAAGATCCAACCATTGGACTAGCTGGACAAAGAGATCGAAGAGATTAGAAGGTTGATGTCAAGGTCAACAACAGAAAATACCAGTAAGGAGAAGTTGAGCAGAGGAGAACCTACAAGAGCAGCAGGGCAAAAGAAGCAACAACAACAAAGCAGAGGAGCCAATGGACAACTCCAAAGAAATTTTTGGGATCCAGGGGGATTTTGACAATGATGCTGGGAAGCTCATGAGTAGGAGCTCATGATTTTTTCACAGCAGAGGAGTATGATGCAGGAGCATCA
The DNA here is from genome assembly GCA_000966675.3 of Picea glauca. Lineage (NCBI taxonomy): Eukaryota > Viridiplantae > Streptophyta > Pinopsida > Pinales > Pinaceae > Picea > Picea glauca. The sequence goes on from JZKD02S1673603.1 coordinate 161,167, forward strand.
CTCCAAGCTAGCAATGCGCCAGCTAGCCAGCACATCAAGCACGCATTCAATGGAAGGAGAGAGGCGCAACCCTCTCATTTTTCAAATTTTGACAAATTGTATTAAATGTTTGTAAGGCCAAAGAGCCAAATCCATGCATCTGCATAGGCTGTGATTAGAAACCGTCTTTAATGGTTGTAAGGATGAGATCTAGATCCAATTCAGATTAGACAACCATTCAATGTAATTGAATGTAAATTAATGAGAGTTGGTGAGATGGAGGGAAGAGCTCGAGGAGCCCCTCTTTGTAAAATGATCTTCTTTGTATCTAGATAGGAAGAGTAGAAGAAAGGGAGAAGAGAGCTGCGACTTTGTTGCAGTCGAAGCTCAAACACATTGTAATCATGCATTCTTGATTAATACAAACAAAGAAGTTTTTCCTGGATGTTGTTGTCCACATGTTTATGAGTTCATGAATGAATGTCTTCATGTGTTTATGATATGTTGTAGATGTATGTTAGGTGTGCATCTCCAGGTGATAGGTATATATCCCTGTATGTGATTTCTTTGATTCCATGTCTAGGTTCTTTGTGGTTTCATGCAAAGAGTGCATGATAGAACACTGCGGGTTTTGTAAGCCAGTGCAAGGAGTGCACTTCTGAATTCTGTGGAATTTTAGAAAAAGACATGCCAGGAGGGCACACCATAGGAAGTCACTAACTTAGGGAGGATCCTCAAGGTTGATGAACACCTTGGAGGTAAGACTGTGCAGAGGAGGTCATAGAGGATAGGCAGAATTTCCAAGAATTCTGTAAGGCTCTGCCAAGAGGGCATCGAGTGAATGCACATGATGCATTAGGAGGAGAAATCTATTTTGAGTTCGTTGAGAAGACATAATCACTAAGGATTATGAAAACTCTTCCAGGTGGGAATTGAGTTGGTGCAGGAGGGCATAGAAGGAACTCTTGTCTGAGTTTAGAGAGAAGAGAAGTGTCAAGGGAAGACTTTCGTGGGGTTACTGAACACCCTACAGAATCAGCAAGGAGTGCTTGAGAAGGAAGTTTCCAGAGGGAATTTCCATCCCTTCTAGGAGAGAAAGGGGCAGATACCATTGAGGTCTGAGCAAGTGAAGCTCAAAAGGATAAATACCTGTACAAGGAGTGCATCAGGCCAACACCTAAGTAAAGTGTTGAGAGACAACCATCTGAAGGCTTGTCAAGCACAGGAGCAGAGCAAAAAAAAGCTTAGGACAGATAGCACCTTTGCATGCAGAGAATCGAAAAGGAGTGCAGAGGTCGAGAACCTCTTAGAGGTTTAGCATTGACAAAGCTCAGGAGGAACAATGACTTTGCGCACAGAGCGATAATTGCAAGGAGTGTAGAAGTAAGGGAAACCTTTCAAGGTTTCACAGTCCCGAAGCTCAGGAGGAGGAGCATCTCAAGAACGTAGGTGAGACCAAGGTTATAGGCTTGCAAGAGGAGGCAAAGGTTGAGACCTTTGATACTTCAAAAATATTCCAAGGAGAAGGAAGAAGCGAAAGCTAGGGAGGGAGCTATAGCTACCATAGGATCGGTGCTGGAAGAAAGATCTGGATCGTTGAATTTTACGTCCAGGTGCAGGCAGGAAAGTGCAACGGAAGAGAAAGAGATTTAGGCCATCAGATCTTGCACGAATAACCGATAGCCATTGGATCTTTCAGAGTTGCAGGGTGGTTAGAGGCCAGTGAAACCCATCACCTAAGATTTGACAGTCAATGTGAGCCACTGATCTCGTTTCAATCCACGCCATTGGATTATCTCGTGGATTCGGGGTTCGGGAGTTTAGAGAGGGTAGAAAAAACTCTTGATTTCAAAAATCTCTGAGTAGTGAGGAGTAGAGACAACCGTTGGATCTAGGTCACAGGAAGACCGTTGGATCAGAACCTTCACTATATTGTGTATCGGGGGTTCAGAGGTTGGAGGAATTGCTTTCGAGTGTAGAAGTTGCGAAGTGTCGAGGGCTAGGTCTCGGCTGAACACGTGGCATGACCATCAGGTGGGGACTACGTGGTTGATAGGTGGACACTCGTCGCCTAGGAAGGAGTCAACATCCTATTGACTTATCGCACTTCGGAGATTTGCAAGAAAAGAGCACGAGATCTCAACACTCCAACTTTCGAAGTCATGAGTAGCAAGAGGTGCTAGCAGTTATCCCTAGCCTATGGTTATATGTAGAGGGTGGTAATAGGAGGAGCTATAGTTGTATTGCAATCTTGGGTATCGGAGGTTTGGAGAAAGAGGAGTCGAGAGCTTCGACGCACGAACTCGCGAGTTGTGAAAGGCACTTGTGTTAAGGCCTTGGTCAGAGCATTGTGGTCACTTGGAGGAGGTGAATCTTGCACCTTGTACCTATTCGCATAGGAGGGGTTTCTGAAGGACCTGTGGATCTGATTCATTGAAGGTTCCAACAGGAAACTAAAGGAGTCGCTTCGGCTTGAGGATAAATTAGAACAATCCTAAGACCGGGAGGTCGTTCGGAACCTTCTGTGGAAATGGGTGCTGCGACACTCCTTCTTCGAGCTAGGGTACAAAACCAAGCCTTCTTACAATTACTTGCACATAAATCTGCAAGTCCCACACAATATGCACAAGCATCTACAATCCGTACTTAGAACTTAGCCCAATATCACACAGATATGTATATCTCTCTTACATTGCCTAGACATCTATTTGTACATTACAAAATAAGCCTAAACATGGGTAAACCCATGGGATGACATCCCATACCCGTTACATAATCCCAAATACCAAAAATGACTGAAAAAGGGGCTGAGATCCCACGATCTCTGCTTCGTCTTGCGCTCCATCTTCGACAGGATGTCGAAGTCCAAACTAGGTCAAACTTGACCAAGGATCTCCCAAAACTTGGTCAAGGGCCAACACTTAGTCACAGTTGAGTAACTGTAGGTAGAAGGAATTCCACGAGAGGAAGGAGTGGATGCTAGGATGACAATGTAAAACCTTGTTATCATTTTAATATATTTAAAGAATTGACAAAACCTTGACATCATTTTAATCTACATATCACTAACACATATCATAATTATTTTAATATATTTAAAGTAATGACATAGAATTAATGTTTATAACTTAAAACTCAAGTTATAAGACTTACAAAGCTCCACAATAACTGACACATATCATAATCATTTTAACATATTTAAAGCATTGACATAGCATTAAAGGATTATAACTTAAAACTTAGGTTATAAGACTTAGGATTCTTTACAATGAGAATCAAAAGTTTTAAATATTAACTTTAGCTTATATAAGAATCAAAAGTTTAAAACTTAGAAACTCAGCAATAAGACTCCTAACTTATTAGTCAATAGCATCCACTATAAAAGCAATTTAAAGTTATTAAATATGGTAAAATAATAATTATTATTTTTCTACCATGTATAACATTGGATAATAGGGAAAAATTATTTAGTCAAAGATTAAGTAATTAATGGTCAACGAAAAATAGATCGCTAGAGTCTTGGCCTTCGACAGGGACTAATAGTGCAATATCTACTCCTTTTAATCTATTAGGTTTTCTATTTTGTAATTTTTGTCAGTAACAAATTAAACAAATTAATTGTTGTGTTTATGTAAAATATATCTTTCATATTTTACTGTGAATTCATAAAAAGATAAAAGGTATCGTCGAATTTAGGAAAAAAAAAATTCAGAGATCATTTCCGTAGGTTCTATAGAATTTACCTTTACCTCCATGTTCTTCCCAAAACTATTTTTCTCTTAATATTAGAGCTTTATTATGATTTGTACCTATAATGATATCATATTATAAATTTTGATTGTTCAAGATCCTCAAAAACAATTCAAATGAGAGCATAATCACATTTACCCACAATTAGATTATGCAATATGTGATTGTTGGTGAGGGGGTCATGGAAAAGGAAAAGGATGTTAGGGTTTTTGAAGATTTAGGGTTGTTCCGGTCATATATATCTAAAGAAGTTCTCACCCATCATGAACATTTATAACTAGATTTAGGATGAACACATGGTGAGGGATTGTAAATTTTATTTTTTTGACTCACAAAAATGGTCAACAAATTATCTTGGTCAAAAGTAAATAATAATCTCTTAATGGAGAGTTTAAAAATATTTCAATAGAGAATTTGCCTCTACCTAGGGTTGAAAATTTCAATAGAGAATTTGCCTCTACTTAGGGTTGAAAAATTCTCAACCAAGAGTTTTGGTAGATAAATAATTTTCTTCACTAAAAGTTTATGTTCACATTTTCAAATGGGAGATTGAAATTGAACCACAATTTCAGAACTCTATAAAGAGATTCTAAAGTTTCAAATCTTTTTAGCTCCTAGTTGGGAAGTGTTGAACAATGGTTTTAACTACCCCAAGATATAGATGTACATTATCAGGTCTATGGGAAAAGGGAATATTGAGGGGGGCCATGTTGACACAACCAAGGAGATAATCAATGTCTCTAATAGATCTAGGAGGGGATCTCTTAATAACCATGAAAGGAAGGGGATTCAAGCCATGGACTCACCTTTTATTGACCTAGAGACCAATATTAAGTTTTCTTCAACGAGAGAGGCACATCTTAAGGTTGATTTGACTCTTTTGAGGATTGTTAACGGTGACTCACTTTCATAGTACGAGCCTCGAAGTTTGGAGGGTTTTTTATTGTAGGTTTGGGAGAAAAGGAATCCACATTTTGTGATATTGCATTGGAACAAGCATTTGAAGGGAATACAAAGGAATGTGGTTGGAGGCCTAAATAATTCAACAAGGGTAAGGTTTGCACACAAGAATCCATGTTTATTGATAAACATATTTCCTTTTCTTCTCTCCCTCCTTGACTTGCTAAAATGGGTAATAGAATCCTAAATGAGTTGGATGTGAGGGATTTTTCACAAAGTCTAGGAGCATATCATTTTTTAAAAGAGGGTGGACAAATAAAGAACTCACAAACCTTATGGAGGAGTGGATTAGGGAAATTTGTCAAAGAAAGCATGCTCAATGTGTCCATCTAAAATGGGAAGGGATGAAACTTTTCATCAACCCCAATATCCTTAATAAGAAGATTTTCCTCTACTCCAACATTAATTTGATTGTAAAATTTCATGGTAGTGATTTCTTTGAGAGAACATAGAAGCATTAGAATGAAAAAGTTTGGACAAAATGCCTTGGGTATGCTCCAATATTTTACCTGGATGTTGAGGGATTTATCATATTCTTGTTAAGGAGTAGTAAAGATAGGGAAACCATTGGCACTTCCACTTGGATTTGGGAGCATGCCAATCTTCACCTCAAGCATTGGACTCCACATTTTTATCTTGTAAAGGAAAAATAAAACCTTGTTTCATTGTGGGTTAGGCTACCCTTCCTTCCTTTGGAATTTACAGTGGAAGATGTTTTCAAACTCATTGGCATCAAGACTAGAATATTCTTGGTTGTTGATCGCAAAAGACAATCATTGGAAATAAATTATGTTGCTAGGATATATGCTAAACATGATTTGAGGGAAGGCCTCTTGGATGAGATTGACATCAAGGTCACAACTCACTCTTTCACATACTATTTGAACTATGTTAACATTCCTTTCAGGGGAACTTGGTGCAACAAACATGGTCATTTAAAAGAGACTTGTCCTCTAAGATCATGAGAAGATATCTAGGTCATGATCTTAATTATAACTCAATATGGATTTTGGTCACTTAGGAATTTGGAGGATGGTCACCATTGCTCTTTGAAAATAAATGAAAAAGTTCTAATCAAAAGGATATTAACAAGAATATCTAGTTGGAGGTGAGATTTAGGGTATTGAGCGAGTTGGGATACACAAAAAAGAACTAGTACATTGTGCCCTTTTTCCAATGATTTACTAACGCATGTTCGTCGCCACACCATCACAAGTACAAAAAAGGAAACACTCATTTTTTTGTTGCGTTCTCCATGTCACAATTATGGCATTCAAGAGTTCATCGCACTACCGATGAATTGACTCATCATAAGAGATACAAACATGTCCCAATAAATTTGGCACACTCATGTCACTTGGTCGTCGCTTTTTAGTCAGAATATTGATGAAATAGTGACAAACTTTCAACAAACAAGTGAAAAACCTGTAGAAAACAAGTAGCAAACATTCGACGTAACATTGACAAAATTTTGATGAAAGAATGACGAGATGATTGTATGTCTAATGTTTTTTGTCTCGGAAGAAAATGACACATTAGTCGAACCTTCGACATAACATTTAAAAACATGCGACGAAACATTGAAAAACCTTCGACAAAACAATGAAAAAGCTTCGACGAAAAATTGATAAACATTCGACGAAAAAATGACAAGAACGTTGTATGTCTGGCATTTTCTATGGGGAGGCAAAAGACCACATTTGTTGAACCATCGACGAAAGTGTTCATCGATGGTCCGACTATATATATATATATATATATATATATATGTCCGACGAAAGGCCTGTAGGGGATAATTGATGTTGTTTTGTGCCCAGGATTATTTATGAGATGATACAATCATGGCTAGTTCATTGTTTATGTGGCATGCTTTTATTTCAAATTTTACTATGCCTAGAAATTCACGGGCAATACTTGTTCCAAGTAAAGGTTTTGACATTCTATATAGTGCCATCGTATGGATAGTTACCTCCAAGGTTTTTAAAGGGATGATCTAAAGAGGACCTCCTTTTAAATTTTGCAAGTCAGTCACTTAGCTCACATGATGAAATTGATTGAAAACGTGTCCTAATTTGAATATGAATGAGTGAAGAAGGATTATGATTTGGTTTCATATAGAGGAGGGTAAAGGGAAAGCCTCAACATGTCATGCAAATATCAAGACATGTTAGAAACCTTTTTCAAATACTCAATAGTATAAAGCTTTGTAGATCTGGGATCTTTCTTATATTTCAATTTTATAAGAAACGTTTTTTGGTATATAATGGATGCAAAAAAAAGTAAAAGAAATCTAAAAGGATATGTCCTATACTATGCATTTTCATGTGCAATTCCTAAGGGAGTTGTGAGCTGCATAGGTTTCAATATATGCTCTCTCTCTCTCTCACACACACACATAGACATTTGTGTTTGAAAATGCATGCATGTCTTAGTGTATTTATCGACACATGCATGCATATGTGTGAGTGGATTGGCACATGTGAAAGTTTCTTCCTGGCATTATTTTTATCTACACACACAAGTACACAAGTTTCATAAAACTTTGCCAGATTTTGGAGTACTAACCTTTTGTATAATTTCATCTGAATTTGGAGAATGGTAGTCCCTTTGTTGGAAACTTCCACATAATCCATGTGGAGTTCCAAAAATTGTAAACTTAATGGACAGAATTCATTATTGTTTGGAACATTGGAATTGAACCTTTAGTATTTGTAATTTTTGTACTTGGTCAGTACTATCAAGGCACCAAAAGTTGATAGATCCAGAATGTGATTTATATACATGAGCACACACACTATCTAAAAATATTGTAATGAGTGAAACTCCAAAAGGGTTTCCTCCAACTTCCTCAAAGACCTCCAACACATTTCTTAAAGGTTGTAGTTGCCATGATCGAGGAACATGGTACCTAAAACTATGAAATAGTTTAGTGTTCAAATCATCTCAAATTCCTTCCATTAACCATTTTTAAGATCTCACATAATCCACTCTTAATGTGACAAACTTGAAAGATTGCAGTTCATTATTTATAAAAAAAAACATCAATTAAAAAATTATTTCATCAAACTACAAATCACTCACCAATGCTAAGAAGATTGGCCATAGTTTGTGTCACATTTGTGAGGTCGGTATGTTCCTTCATAAGAAAATCCATTTAGGTAGACACCTTCCACAATATATGAAGTCCAATACCGTCTAATTCTCTACCCATTCACCCAAGATTGGATTTTTCCCATGGTGCTTAAATCCAATCCTAATGGATCTTCACCAACTAGTGCATCAAACTCAACCCGTACATCAAATAAATTCAGAATTTGTACAAATAAACTTAGGCAAAATATCAATACTGATAAACCTATAAAATTTTTGGGTATGTTAAAAGACATAAAAAATACTTATGGATTCTCAATATTGAGTCTATAAGACTGTTGGGTATGTTTATTTTTCAAATTTGAATATGCATACAAACATAAATAGTAACATTATTTATTGTGAACAAAGTTGGATCAGACCAACAAAATTTGTGATTGCATTTGCATTAGCAATATTTTCTTTGTTACACACTATTAATCTTACTTATACTTTATTCACCTCCCAAATTGCAATAGTGGTCCAATCAACTCCTCCATCACAATACGACATATGAGACCACCTTTGTAGTAATTGGGCCGACATCATTCCACCTAGAATCCTCTATATTTGCACTATATTTATATAATTTTGACAAAACTACTTTTTTGCATACTACTTATTTTACTTACGCTTTATTCACATCCAAAATTGCAATTAGTGGTCCAATGAACTCCTATTTCACACTATTGCCTATGCCACCACCTTAATGGTAATTGACCCAACACCATGCCACATGTCCTCTATATTCATGCTCTATTTATACTCATTGGAATTTTCATGTTTTAACAGTTTACACTAGATTAATAAATTGGCGGCACACCACCATACTCTCTTACTTGAAAGAGTTGGATGGTTGTGTGGAGGACCACTGGACCTTGTACTCTGAAATCATGTGGGGCTAACCCTATCAACCAATTGTTGTTATTGGTGTTAGGCCAAGAATTTGGCATATGATAGATAAACCCTTTTATGGAGGGAATAAAACGCACTCCACAGAGGTTTCCTTTGTTAATGTTGTGGCTAATCTTGGACAAACTAGAAAGTCCAAAAGTAAAGTGGCACCAAAAAATGAAAACTACAATCATTAATTTTATTGAATGTAAATCGAGATTAGAGATTGTAAACATGCCAAACACAATAAACACTATAAAAATTAATAATCATTTTTCAAACATTGAATAACGAAGAAAATGCTAACCCGATCGGTATCTTTATCATGCTTGTTATAATTTTATAATTGCAGGCATTTTCATTGGACAAAACCAATCCTGAGATTGTAAAAATTTGTACACAAGTCCACAAAGAGTGCATTCAAAGTAGATATGTTATATTCAATATAATATGAAGAATACAATCGATGCATGTTCTCTATTGTGACTACTTGAGAGTTTCCTCCTCCAAATGATTTTGGATGAGGGAAATTTCTCTATAAAGTAACTAATCTTGAAACTAGGGTTTAGTCAATGGCATTGAAGAGTGAAATATAAACTGATTTTCTCTTGTAGAGAATAATAAGGATTGTCGTAAGCTTATACTCTGCCTTAAAGGCCTTCAAATATAGATAAGGTCTTGTATCCCTATTTCAATATCATAAATTAATTAATATATTTTCATTTCAACAGATAAAAGTGGAAGCACGAAAAATGAATTAAGGCATTTTATTGATATGTTAGAAAAATGTAATGACGATAGAATAGATAATAATAATGGCCATTGTAGCCCAATTTGGTATGAACTAAATTAGTTTATATATGCACAAGATTATGCACATGAAAATATACATCATGTGAGGGAGAGATTCTTACTAAGAACTAATTTTTTTTACCACCGAGTGGGATCAACAACACAAATGATTCCAATCAAATATCTAATCAAAGAATCACCAGTATCATAATCAAACATTAAGTGGAACAAAACCACCACAACTACTAACATGAGAACTCAACTCGATGTTTACAATTTAAAAAATAATCCCATCAGAATTGGAGCTAGAATGTATATTGATTCAAATACTTTTATTCCCATATTAAGTTGTTTTTTTTCTGAGTATGATATGAAGGGGTCTAGAATGCATAAGGTATGGATATCTTTATTTTATATATAACAATAATATTGGACAACTCCTTCATAAGAAAAGTAGCCAAATTAAAACAGACAATGATAACTTAGTAGTATCCATCTGCGTGAGCAACAAAGAAAGATTGAAATGGTTAAACTAATTGCATAATACACGATAATAACATTGTGACTATAGCTTGAAAAAGAAAGAATTAAAAGAAGGGTCTCTCTAGGTTTAACTAATAATATTGGGAACTCAATTCATCTTTTATAAATTATAATAATAATAATAGTCTAATTTTAAGGTGACGACCTATCCAAACACCAAATTGATGTATGAAACACCCTTGTTTGTGGGACAAGGGACCCCCTCCACACAACTATTTGACTGCTTAAGTCTACTGAGGTGTACATACTGTACACTCCTCTAGATTTGAACCCGTGATCTCCTAGGAGGAAACACCCATTCTTAACCGCTAGGCTCACTCAAGCTGTGTAATATCATGTAGTTGAAAAAAACGAGGATACAAAAAACCCACCCTACTGCGATCCCGTCTCGACAAAATGTTCATTTGAATTGACATAATTAATCAAAAGAGTTGTTCTATTGAATTCTATATAAGGAAACTTATACAACAACACTAAATTTCAAATTAATGTGTGCATTTTTATAAATAGTAATGTAAACCAGGGGAAAAGCAACATTTGTATGATTGGAAAATGTATGTAATGAACAACTGAGTTTTTGAAGACCAAATAATTTGATAGTTTTTTCCATTGATCCTATTGCTAACAACCACTCATTGAACGTATTGAAATACAAAGAGTTAACCTGGTGACACAGAAACCATTAAACATTAGGAAACAATGCATTGCCTTCTAGAACCAAAATTGTAAATCATTCATTGTTAAAACAAACACCACATTAACTAAAGTACAATAAGAAATATCATGGAATCAACATATGAAATAATCCAAAATATATATAGGGAATATACTTGTGCATAACATTGGAACAAATTTCCCTACAACATAGGTACTAAATGCAAATGGAAGAGAGAACAATCCCTAACTTACATGAAAACCAATAAAAAATATTACAAGAGCTAAGATGCATAAAGAATCATGGGAACATGTCGGGTCTAGATTATAGGGCAACAAATAATTTTATACAAAATGCAAAGTATTGAAATGATTATCCTAATGATTGGTACCTCATATAGCCAATAAAATTACATTTTGGAATCTGTTGATCTTGATTTGATCTTGATTTTTGGCTTGATATTTGATCCCTTTTAGCTGTTTAGATCTATCCAAACTCAAAATATAGGTTGCCAGTGTGCTTATGTGAGTACACATGGAACTTTCTACACTAGTACTAAAATATTTAACAACTCTAATTATGTCTTAGATGTTTATAGCTATATCATATTATTCCTATTGATTGATATAGCAATTTAGGATCATAAAGCGACATCAAATTCAAAATAACAAAGACTCTTAAAGTTTGATGTTAGTTGAAACAACCAATTCATTCGCATGAAAATATTTTTTTGTTACCATCTAAAGTAAGATAGAGGCACCCAAAGTACTAACCCCTCTTTAGAACAATAATACACATTGACACTATTAGCAATAATTTTTTTAACAAACTTATAAAGTGGGATGAAGTTGTAGGTCAAATTTATAAATCATACCATGGCACTAAATATATATTATATATAGTCATGTATAATTAGTATATAGTTGATTTAATGTCACATAAACTCAATCTATGTATAACTGAACATGGATATAAGGGTGTGAGCAAATTTACAAGGATATGTCTTCATGAGTATTATTACATGGAGATGTCTTCATCCCTCTATTTTTAGGAATTTCAGGTGAACTCTAATATACCACATGCACCATATAATCTAGAATCAAACATATATCAAGTTCCACTGGCCATAATAACCATTACAATGAGCTAAAGGTTGGATGATGAAACATATGATATGTATGTCATAGCCTTTGATATATGCATTTCCAAAGTACATCCACAAGAGAATATCCAATTCTAATTAGAGGGCCTCGTTGGGTGATCATGGGAAAAACCTATGTGCCAATAGAATGTAAGAAATATGCAATCAAACCAAATAGAAATGACCCTTTCCAGAACTAATTTGGCTTGTAAGATAAGATATTTCACCTACACTCCAGGGTGAGTCTTGTGCATGAATTCAAAAATCTTGTTGATGATAGTTTTCAAAATTTTCCAATCTGCCCTCAAAAATCTTGGATATCGTCTCACTAAATACCTATTTAGTTAACCAGAAATTGCATTAGTTTAGAAAAACATACTTGATGCTTCAATAGGTAAAAAAATATCAAATCATTGATATGATAAGAGTATACATACATGATGTTACTTGAAATTACAAATTTATTTCCCTTTCCCTTGGTGACTTCACATAGGTTGAGTAAATCACGAATTACTGTCACTAAAAACTGATTTTCTTTCCATTGCAAAAAGAAAATACAAACAATAGAATATAAAAAACATATGAACTTGTATAAAAAATTAATCTATTGTTGTTAACATAGAAAATACATATATACAATTTTGTTTAACTGTGTCCTATTTTATGCTTACAACTATAACAATTAATTAAAAAAAAGAAATGCATGTGCTTACATGAGTCTTTATGGTTGGAAATTGTTTCGACGGTGAAATAGACATAAAAATCACAAAGAAAGAAAAGTCATTTATGCTAGTGACATGATCACCTAGTTGTAGCAATAATAAGCATCTAGTCAATAAATATCAATAAGGATAGAAAACTCAATAAACAACTATAAAAGACCAGAAATGAAAGTTGCAACAAGCATAGTATACCTGGTCCTCCATCATGGAACCTGAAATAGAGCCAATTTCCCAACATAGTGTGTTCAGGTTGTTCCATGTCCAATCTTCTCCATTAATTTGTTCCATGTCCAATTTTTTCCATTAAGTTGTCCAATTTTCGCGAAGATTCATTTGCTTCCCATGTTTTCTAATCTTGCCTTGGTTTCTTTTCGTAGGCTCTCTGACACGTAAAAAACAACTAAGGAAGACTAGAAAAACATGGGAAACACAAATCTTGTCAGAAATGCATCGTGGATCATGGAGGTGACCAACCTTTAGACCTGCATTTTCAAATACAATAATAGGTTAAATGACTGAATAATAACTAAACATCAATGAGATTGTATTTGACAAAGACAATTAAATGTTATATGACTGAATAATAATTAAAGATGTACGATGCTCTAGAAATACTAAAGGGGAATACCTCATGAAGGAGCTCCTCTTGGTTTTGAGGACAATTTATTCTCTACTAAGCAGGGCCACCCATGTGAAGGTGGAAGCTCGTTTGGTCCCTCCCCCCACATCACTCTCAGTTCCCCATACCTAATGATGCATAAAAAGTAGAAAAATAAGAATTAAAGGTAAATGAAATCAAGAATTTACATGCATACATAACATATAAGGTCCACACACAACTATCAAAACAAAAAATTGTACAGTCAATAATTTATATTAATAATTTTTTTCCTGAAAATATATACAATCACTTCTTTTTTTGTTTCTTATTTTTGATAAAAGTCATGAGTGTATCATCATCGAGATCGTCTCGATCCCAATCTTCAACTATTGGGTCTTGTTATGATGTTGGAAGGCGATGGGTCATCTCAATCATTCTACTACTTCTACTAGCATGACGTGGAAGTTGATACACTATAGGGGCATTTACTACAATAACAAAAGGCGTTAAAAGGACACGATTAGTTATTATTCATAGTAATGTTTCATTAGTATGAATATAATTACTATGCTTTTTACCTAGAGGAATAGTGAACACCATTGGTTGTATTGTCATTGGTTCCTCTCCTCTCCGAGCACCCTCATCTACATGTTATAGCATTGAAACAAGAAAAGTTATAAGTACACCATCTAAGGGAAATATTTATAATCGTCATATTATACATTTTATTTTAAAGACATGCATACTATGATCACGGGTTTGTGAACCACTAGTATCATGGTATTGTTGTCCACCACCATCAAATGAACCGGTTTTTCTTGCCTTCTTAAAAGAAATAGAGACATAATTAATTGATGGGTAAAATCAATTGTCAATATATTGGACAAGTAATCAACAACTACAATCTCATCATTTTATTTATGAACTCATTCGAAGGGTCAGATAGTGTCTCTGATCACATCCTTCATCGATTTTCCACTATAGATTGAAAGACAAACTTGAAGCTAAGCATCAAGTCTTATTTTTTTGTGGCACTATTGAATTTATCCCCCTGCATCATATGGCCTAAAATATAAATTTTTTCTTACTGGCTGCAATTAGATAAATTTTTCATGATGATATATTGTATAATATGAATAAAGTATTTGATACTTATAATTTTAGCTTTTAATCTCAAGTAACAACCTCGACCAAGTTTTTGTTTTCCATGTTTATCTAATCTTTCCTTTGTACTTTTGATGTATCTAGGAGCCTACGAAAATATTCAAGTATGTTATAAGATATCACGATTTTTTCTGTAGAACTAAACAAAATTCAACATATTCAATTCAAAATATCATATATTGCCTTCTAGGGCTAGGTGGTATCTTCCCTTTGCTTCTCAATGCAGTCTCCTTTTCATCCTCCTATATATTATTCTATTCCCTCTCAAGAATGGCTAGAGGATGATCATACTTAGGTTTTTTTTCAATTGAATCCTATCTTAATCTTTGACATATTTCAAATATGTATCGGCCCTTGAGGTGGTTTTATACTTGTTGAATATATCACCAAATAGGCTGACCATATGGTCTATAAGATTCTTTTTGAAATCTTTATTCTAGGCATTCCACTATGTGCGAATGGTGGGCTTGAAGATCTCTAGAGCCTTGTCATGTAAGGTCTTATAAAAAATATTGTTTCGTGAAAAACAATATAATAATTAGATTAAAATAATATGAAATATGTAGGTTTAAATCAAATGGCATGAACTATTTAACATATTCAAAAACACCTACGATTTTTTGTATCTTCAAGGGAACCAAGTTTTTGTCCACCAACAAGTTAATGGAGAGTGTTCCTGAGCTTTGAACACATGTTACCCCAGGATAACAATGCTTATCTGGCTACGCAGAACCAATATCCTACTGAGATTCACCCTGCAGACCCTCAAGAGAATGGTCTAGTGTGTGCGATGGGGGTGTCTCATGGGCCTTAGGAGTTTCATTCTTCTGAGCCACATATAGAGAGGAAAATAGCCTCACAGGTATGTGGTTCATGATGGGTCATTGTGGGGTTTGTGCATCACTTCCACCAACAACATCCTCATGACAAGTCTATTCCCCAATCAGTGAATGGAAAATTTCCTATAGAGAATAATGTTAGAGCATTTCTCATATAATGGTAATTGTCTTTTTTTTTTAATTTCACCTACCCCAAATTGTTTTATATCCTATCTTAAAAATTCCATCTTTTTTTCCCTCATTTGTAAGTGTCTTAGACCTAGCCAATTCAATGTATTCCATATTTTCCTTTTTCAAGGCCTTTTTAATTGTTTCCATCGGGTTGGTTGTTATTGGACTAATCAGTAAGTGTGGACACAAATAGATCTCCATAATTTCACCTGAAACTAGAACAAAACAAACCAGAATATAAGACTTTCCCTAGGCTTTAATTATCGAGTTTACTAGCTAACAAGATATAGACAACACACCTTTTAAATGTCATTTCCTCTTGTTGTTGTCATCCTTTCTCCATCATAAAGCTCATGCGATATTTAACCTGCAAAGAAACACAAGCCAACGAAGTGAAAGAAACAAAGTATACTAAAAAAAAACCTATGTATGTGATCAAGGAATCATACAATAAAACAAGACTAATTTTATGGGAAAGAAACATATTGTTGTATCATATTAAATCAAAAGTGGAGAATACAACCAATTCCTTGATGTCACAAGGTCCTCTTTCAATGGCCCTTTTCTCTAACACACACACCTTTTCTCTAAAGACTTTTAATGAAGAAGATCTACAATGTATCTTGTAGAACTAAAGAAACGCTCTCAAGAATAATCTGAGGTAGAACTCTCCATACAAATCTTAGCCTATTCAACCTTATCCTTTTCCATAAGAGATCCTTATTTATATAGGGTGAAATAAGGATGGTTGATGAGATTAGGATGATCCCACCAAATCAGAGAAGTAAGTAATATCCAAACCGATTGGCGGCCACCTCATCTTCTAGAAGATCCCCTTCTAGAACATTTGTGAAGTTTGACTTTTCCTTTTCTTTTAGCATTGTCACACCCTATGCACAAGAAGCCTGCGGAGACATCACAATCCAACTCTAGGGAAAGGTGCAATGATTAGGCATTGTCTCACCCCATGCATATGGCAAGGTGCAACGACCTTCTTTGATATGGTTTTTGAGAAAGGAAAGAAAATCACTTTTCTCATGGAGAAAGACTCTTTTATCTTTTCAGGGAACATGAACACATGTTGTCAGTGAATCACTGGGGTGACCAAAATAATGTGCAACATTGAAATAATAATATATTTCATTCGACATATCATCATGCTCCGACGGTGTGCTCACCTTCATCAACAAATAAACATGTTAATGAAATTATTGTAAGCAATAATTGATACGAAAATCACTTTTATACTTGCTCCGAGCTAGCTGGTGCCTTCCCATGATCACCTTGCCACATTATAAGATGCATGAAAATTTAGAATGTTAGAAAATAATCTATGAAGCATGAGCTATTAAAATGTATGTTTCAAATATAAAAAGGAAAACATTAATTATAGGTTTGGTATACTGGTAGAACATGTTTACCCCCATAATAGAAGTTCTTCCATAATTTCGATTCAAATCATAATCGATCAACAACTCTTCCCCTGTAGCTATTATTTTCACTACACATACGAATATTTGATTTCCTTCATGCCCCTCAAATATACAATTGGGTTGCTTTCTTGTTTTCCCTTGTCTTGTACTATTAATAATCCCTGCAATATTTCCCAATGCCTTTGGCATTCCATCAATATACATCGTCACTCATTTATTGTGATCATTTTATTTTAGATGTGTGTAATTTGCAGCGACTACATATCTTTGCATACTTGGCATATATCAGACTAGCTTCAACCAATCTCCATAGTTGTAGCATGGTCTGACATACTCCATCAACTCAACAAGTCCTCCATCTTTCACCTTTATTCCATCCATGGAGAATAGGCCCAGACCATGTATGGAGGATGGAGGAATGAAATAAATCTTCTCATTGACAAAGAAGTCAATGTCCAAATGAGGAAGTTCATTGGGTACCCAAGGCCTTAGTAGATGTTTGTACCTCAAAGGAACCTCGACGTCACATATGATCTCATCATCATATGAACATGAAATTCCTTCAGCAAGAAATAATTCCATGCACCTACCAAATTTTCTTCTAACCTTTTAACCTCTATTTGATCTCGCCCTATTAGATGTGTTGGACACTGTAATACTTCCACCTTTCCCTCCATAAATTCCCTTGATCGAGGATGATAGGTCTGATAGGTACCTGTTCATTTTACCTACACTCCATCGAATGAGAAAATGTAGTTAGTGACGATATGATTGAAATGGAAATGGAAATGGTAAGAACAAAGAACGAAGCATCTTTTTTATCTCTTTGACTAAATTTAATGATTGGGAAATGAGTGATTATCAAATGTTGGGTTTGAAAATTTGATGTAGAATATAGTTTTCCTACAATGTTGTTGGGAATTGGTCTTGGTATTGCAACTAAGTAATCGATTAGTGAAATTGGATTTGCACAAATCTATTTCTTCATGGTAATGAATTCACATTAGAGAAGCTTGATGTCGGTTCAAGAGTAATTGCAGAGACTTTCACATTTCTTATTTTGCAATGAATATTTGTCTTGGTAAGAAATACGAATTTCCATAGGTATACCATTTATGGATCATAATGGTATGAGAGTGGTTGAATCAATGACATTGAAGAAGTTCCCTGCAACACTTTGAGGAGAAGGTAGACCCAACATGAGTAAGGCATTGAAAAGAAAAAGGTTGGAATACATAATGGCCATTAATGTGCATATCTAAGAGGAGAATTGACACTTGAAGGAGAAAATAAAGAGGTTTGACAATGGGATATCACACCTAGAAGAGATCCTTGAGGCTATACTTGGAAATTTTTTCCTTTATTAAAGGAATCACTAGCCAAACACCATGAATATCTCACATGTGATTTCCCAATATGGTATTAGAGCGCTCATGTGGCTAAGTATATTTTTTTCAAAGAGAAAGATAATTGTGTTGAGTATTTGAAGAGCTTTACAATCCTTCATCTAAATATAAATCCAAACTTGTTGAGCTCTCATTTTTAGCTTCTGAAGATTTGGGGTTGTGATTCTATTTCAAAAACAATTGTACACTTTGGAGGAAATCTAACCATTCCATTACATTTGAATGTCCTTTTTAGTGGGTATACATTTCATTTCACTCACAAAGGCCTTTGTATGCCCAAAATTTGAAGATGTTCATTCACAATTAGTGGATGTCCATTTTGAATTGTATAAGAACTTTGGTTTATGAATTTTTTTATTTAATTCATTTTTGGCCAATTTTTTGGTTTTATAGAAAGGTTTTGGTGTTTCTCATGGTTTGACCTATTTCAATTTTGTGGTTCCAAAATCTATGAAGATTTTCTTATTACAAGGTGCATTTCTTTTGAAGGTCAAGTTCTTTCGTATCTCATCTTATGAGCCTCCTACTCCTCCCTTGGCCTCGACACTCTTTAATTTTGTTTTGGATCAAGACATGGTTTACAACCTTTGGTGGATTCTTCATTATCTAAATGAACATATTCTATTTTGGCTCCTTTTCCCCTTGTTTGTGATCACTTGTCTCCTCGTTGGCATCATCCAATCCATGACCCCTCACTATTTTTTGGGACCAACATATCGACTTTCACATGGAATACCTCATGTGGAACCCTTTGACATGATGGCACCACATCAAACATAATTATGTGTAGATCTTCCATATGTCAAGCTATCACACTACCATGTCATCAACCTACCACATCACTAGAGATTGCCACACCATCTTTTGACCGCATTAGCTAACATGTCAACATGCCCAATCAATAATTCCATGTTGGCCTCTATCTGACCCCTCTCTCTCTCTTTCGTGATTTCATTCTTTAAAGGTGATTTTCAAATGATCACAACTTTCTCATTCCAAGTTTTTTTTCAGTGGAATTTTTTTGTAAATAACGTGTTTTTCACGCTTTCTTCACTAGTTTAATTGGTTTGTATAAATTTCAATAGGAAATTCTCATTGTTATTAGTTTTCTCATAAGATCCTCTCTAGTCTTTATTTTTAGAACTACTAAAGTATGTGTCTTGCTCATTTGAGCACCTTTATGAGTGACATTATTTTTGAATGTGTGTTAATTTTTATATACTTTGCAGTGATGTAGTTATTTTATGTTTATATTCATTTGATTATATTCTTCAAAATGGATAATTCTAATGAAAATGATTAAATGGGACTAATTATTTATCATGAAAGTCCCACATGGAAGATTTGTTGAGAAATAGGACATTGTGGAGGATTACTTTAGAAACGCAAGTTGCACCTTTGGATTCCTTAAAGGAACACAATTGGGAAAACAAAAATGATGAATCCCACAGAATCTTTAGGATGTCCATTTATAGAGATATGAAATTTCACCTACAAGGGATTGACAAAATAGAAGAATGTTGGACCAAACCTATGTAGTTTTTTGGTGAATAAAATGAAATTCAAACTCATTATCTTGAGAATGAGACAATTACTTTGGATCCCACCAACTTTGATCAAATCAAAGATTATATCTCAAGGTTTAAGAGTCGAGACATTTTCTTGCATATTGTGGTTTGGAGAAGTTTGATGATCAATTTATAATTTTCATCCTTTCTAAAATCAGTGAATGTTACTCAATTTTTGTTTTTGCATTTTATTCCATAAAAGAATCCTTTGGAGCCCCTTATAAAATGCCTAGTTTTGATAATTTTGTGATCAACTAATGCTAGATTAGGATAATATATTTCACATTGATGTCATTTATATGGATACCAAGAATAAGGCCTCAATGGTGTAGTAGAATCAAGGTTCAAAGAAGAAGAAATCCAAGAAAAACACAAGGAATAAGGGTCCTAAACCCAATCAGTATCCCATTCCTCAAATTTGGGTCAAGGAGAAAATCTCAAGGGAGACAAGCTTGGAAAGAATTATAAATTTTATGGATGACGTGATGGAAATATTAAATAGCATTAATGGAAGAAGATGGAAGAGTTGGAGGAAACCATGAAGAACCACATCATCCAACTTGAACCTCCTACTTCTTCTCATTCTTTTTCTAAATCTTAGGCCATTTTTTTTCTGCCTATAGCTTCAATGTAGAAGCTTCTTTTGTAGATGACTGGATATTATATTTTAGGGACTCATGTCATATGGATAATAAAAAGGCCATATTTTCTCCACTGTGATTGTAATACCAAGTATATTTTCATTGTTGTTAATAGGTCCTTAGGATTCTTAGGATCAGGGTTTTGTTTAGATAGATGTTGGTGGTTTTAACAAGGTACTTTGTGTTGTTTATCTCTCACACAATCTTCTATCCATTTCTCAGATAACAAATTTTAATGTTGTAAAAACTACAGATTTTTCACTACATAGTATTATAATCAAATATTTGCATGATACTTAACATGTAATAGCTTCAGGAAGAGTCGACATTTTCTCTAGACTACATAATCTTGACAAATTTGGTTCATAGTTACTTTCTTACATTTTTGTCACTCAACTTTGGCATAAGTGGTTTGGACACTTAATTACCGCTCACTACAAAACTTATGCAAGTAAGAAATGGTGTGTTGTCTTCCTCTAGTTTTCTACAAGGATGATGTTTGTTCTGCTATGTTCTCAAAAAACATCATTGATATATTTTTGACAAAGGTACCTCTTGTCATGCGTCAACAATTTTGGAGTTGGTTTAGAGTGACTTATGTGGCCCTTTTCATTTTTCGGTCGCTAATACATCGATGGCTTTTCTAGGCACACATAGGATTATTTTCTTACTTGTAAAACTGAAGTTTTTACTAAGTTTTTGGCCTTATAGGCCCTAGTTTAAAAATAATATAGTCATCCCATGCAGGGACTAAGATAAAAAATAAAAAAAAACTGGAGGCTAATATGTTAACAAGAAGTTCATTATATTTTGTACTAGAACACACATTGTCCCTTGTACATCACACTAGAATGGTGTGGTAAAGAGAAAGCATTCAACCTTAAAGGAAATAGCTAATTAGTACATGATTCAATCTAGTAATCTTCCCCCTAAGTTTTGGGCCAATGCTATTAATTGTGCCAACTACATACTGAACCACACTCCTACTAAGGTTGTGCATATTGTAATATTATAAGAAGCATGGAATAAAAACAAGCCATATGTTAGCAAATTTCATTTGTTTTTCTATGATTCTTAGGCTCACATTCTTGATGAGAAGATTACATTTTTATAGATAAAGAGTAAAATTTTATTATTGTTGGTTATTTAGAGGACGTAAAATGTAATAACCTTTATGTACACCAAACTACAAAGGTGATTCTCACTAGAGATGTTTATTTTAATATTGTTTTTTGGCTTGTGAACCTAGTTTGTTTTTTGTGTCATCTTTGGCCTATGAACTAATTTGTCCATTTACTCCTCCATCAACTTCTTCTTATTATTATTCCAATATTATTTCCTTTGTATGGATGATACTTCTTCTTTTGACACAAACAATGAGGAGGGACTTCCTACTCTAACTACTCCTCTTGCTCCTAAAGCTTAACCATTTCCAAGATAGGTTCAATAAACTTGGGAATTGCTAGCCCTAGTGCACATTGTTTGGTAACTCAGATTGTTTTTAATAACAATGAGCACTAGGGACCAAAAATATATGCATCCCCATAGGTAGTGAACAATTCATTTAAAAAAAATATATATTTATAATTTATATATATAAATATAATATAATGTCATACAAATATAATATAATTTATATTTATAAAATTTATATTATATTTTATATATATTATATTAGTTATATATATAAAATATATATTTATAATTTATATATATAAATATATAAAATATATATTATATATAATATATGATATATATTATGGAGAAGGAATTAAGATTTCAAAAATTGGTGTATGTCGTTGTTAGTGGCCAACACACAGTATGACATTGATGACGATGATCATGATGATATGACAATGACAATGATGACGATGATGATGAGGAGTAGGACGCTGACAATGTTGATTAATACTGGTGAGAACAACGATGAGGATGACAATGATGGAATTCCTATTCCTATTTATGATGACGACGATGATGAAAATCAAAATCATCAATTTCCATCATCATCTCTTGTTTTTGTATTCCACCCCTCAGGAATGCCAACGACCATTTATTAACATTTTGTTCAAGGACCATCTCATTTGGTGTTTAAAGACAAAATGACGAATCCATTGTATCTTAGAACCCTAATTTTAACTTATATGTTACTACAGACCAAAAGAAAAAATAGGATTTTCTCTCTTTGTGAACCACAAATGAGTGTTAACAATCCTATGTTGGATTACTGAGAGGGGGGGAGAATCCGTAATGAGCAATTTTAGTACTTCTAACAATAGTATATTCCTCAACAATATTTAACAGTTTATCATTATCATTCAATATATCATCAGTGGTATACTCATAAACAACATTACATCACAATAGATACACAATACACCTGGATTAACGTGGAAACCCAAATGGGAGAAAACCTAATATAGATTTAGGAGCAGAATGAATTGATTAAAAGAATGAAGACAATAAACACAGAGATATGAAGAATAACACAGATATCCAGTAAACAATATCTTATATTGAATAATGAAATAGGATGAAACTGTAAAATTGCATAACTAAAACACTTGCTCGAATGGTGGTAGCTATCTCTGAGAAGAGATGTGGCTGCTACATGCATCTGTCTGAGAAGAATGGATTAAAATGAGGTTATAGAGGCCTTTTTTATATTACTAATGAGTGCCAAAACCATAGACATCCAAAAACCTAACCCTAGAAGGTGAAATGCCAAAATTCATGTGGGCCCCTATGGGTAAGTTGGTGTAGGTTGGTACCTCAACTTCCCAGGGTCGTAACTTTTGCATACGACCTCCGTTTCAGGCACGTGATAACCTGTTGGAAAGGTATTTCAAATAACTACACATTCCTCCATTAAAATATAACCCCATCTATAATTTTATTATGGAAATAAAATAAAATAAAAACAATGTTTAGGGCCCCAAAATGGCCCTGGAAGTACAAAAAGATGTGTTGACATGAAAACATACAAAATAAGCCAGTTGGATTAGGTGAAAATCCACTAGTATCCAATTGGAGGATGTGTGGCGATTCATAAAATCCCAAAATTGTAAAACCCATAATTACAAAGAAGTACAAAAGAACTTGTTGAACAAAAACAAACAAGAGGATCCAGTTGGAATAGGTGGGTGGCCACCAATATGCACTTGGATCAATCCTCCCCCCTTAGGAAGCAATGGTCTTCATTGTGTTGAGTTTCCCCATCAGGTGAGGAAAATTTTGTTGGATTTGGCCTCAGGTGAGCCACTTGCCTTCGTGTAGGAGTTTCCCTACCTTGACAACCCGATAAAGATGGATCCTCTGCTGGCGAGTAACCTTGACCTGTGTGTCCACTATATGATCAATGTATGCTTGTTCCATGTAGTCAAGGTTGAGCTTCATTGGTGTCATCTATTCTACGATATCTGAGGTGTCCAATAATGATGGAAAATATTGCCGAAGGAGGTCCAGATTGAACACTGGATGCAGGCCAAGGAAGGGTGGAGTGTTGAGCTCAAAATCATTGATACCCATAGGCTTGGTAATAGTGCAAGGCCCATAGAGAAGTGGGAAAAGATTCTGATGGGTCCCCATGAGACGCTCCTTTTGCAAATGTAACTATAATTTGTTGCCAACCTAAAACTAGTGTGGTACCCTGTGTTGATCATGGTGCTTCTTGTACTTAGCATTGGATTTCTACAAAATATTCTAGACCTATTGGTGGATGTACTAAATCCTCTCAATGAATCTATGGCCTTTTCGATCATAAACTAATCATGGGAAGATTTTGTTTGTGCAGTGACAAGAGGAAGTGCAACATCAATGGGTCCCAAGGGTTGGAATGCCAGACACACCTGAAATGGGATATGGTTGGTGGATCTATGGAGATCCTTGTTGTAACTATGCTAAACATAGGGGATAATCTTGTCCCATGTATGTGGATGCTTAGAATTGTACATGTGGAAGATGTGCACAATCATCCGATTGACTACCTTGTTTGGCCATCGGTTTGGGGGTGGAAAGCAGTGTATTTTGTGAGCTTGATGTCCAACAATGAGCAGAGACTCGACCAAAATGTGTTGAGGAACCTACTATCCCGATCAGAGATGATGGTCTGTGGTATCCCAAAGTGGACCCACACTCGTTCGAAGAAGAGATTATCAGGATATTTAGACACTTAGGAGTTAGTTAAGATCTACTTGGTCTAATGTGTCGTTAGGTAAAAGTGTGTTTCTTTAGTATGCATTAGTATGCATTTTTAGTTAGGAAATCTGACGGTCATGATATGTTCCCGACATAGAGTGATCTGACAGTTCATATTATCCTCGATATTAATGACCATTGATCCATGGCTCAACACCCGATTGGTCCATGATCTCTATTTAAAGAGCATGGAGGGTCATTTACGGATGATCGATTGTGAGAAAATATCTTGTAAAATCTGTTTGTAATCTTTTTATTTTGCATTAATAAACTTCTCCAAGTGGTTGCGTTGGCTGGGGTCGTGGATGTTTCCTCGTAGGGGTTTTACCACGTGAAAGCATTGGTGTGTTGATATTTGATCTAATTATGTGATTTTTTACTAACGGTTTTCATCCTCTGTTGGAATACCTATGTTGTCTAACATGGTATTAGAGCTTGTTTTAAGACTCACTCCTGTTGTAGACTGAAATCATGAATTCGGTTGCCTCATCTCCGTTTTCTATATTTTATGTACATTTTTTATCTGAGAGGACCATTTCATTGTGTATGAAGTGTTCGTTTCAGTCATGAACACTTTTCGTTTCACTCGAAAAGGTTTTCGTTTGCCCAAGGTACGACCATTTCAGTGAGATCCGGAGGTATAAAGCTTGAATATGCATTTTAATTTTTTTTGCAGAGTATCATTTTGGTTTTGTATTATTTATTTCCAGGTTTCTACTCTTTTAGATCTACATATTCTCTTTTCCCCGTGCCCTGTGCGATCTCGGAAAATCAGAAACACATAGGAAAAGGTGCATCTTTCGGGTAAGCTAACCGAGATCTAACCCTTGTTGTCATCGAGAAGAAATTTTTTTTTCTTGTGTGAAAACAATTTTTTTTTAGCACACTCAACAACAAAAACAAAAACAATCATCTTGCTAAAAAACACAATATGTTTTTCTAGATGATTTCATTAAAAGTTGCCTTATTAAGTAAGAGGTTTTGAGTTCAAGTCTCTCTTTTGTTACTTTTTTTGAAAAAGTTCATGCTAAAATTGTAAAGTGCATTTCACTTCAAGTATAAAAGTGAATCACTATAAGTATCTTTAATATTTTATTTTAGAGTTATTTATTTTTTATACAACTTTTCTTTTTTAAAGTAACTTCATTGTAAAAGTGATCCCCACTTCTCTTTATAAAAGTGGGTCACTTCATAAAGCAACTTACACCACCATGTGGTCTTTTGGTTATTGTTTATGCCTTTTTAAAAAGGGCATAATTCTCACATCCAAAGTCCATTTTCAGTGTCATTTTTTTAAAACCGCCTAACTTTCCAAGATATTTCCATCCATATCATCAGTTTCATTTTTTAAATCCATATTATCTGCATATTTAATATGGATTCTACAACTAATCTCTTTCTTACCATCACCAACTACTTCCAATGGAAATCCCATATGGAGGATTTTTCAAGAAGTAAAGGCTTGTACTGGATTACCTTGGGAAAGGAAGAAACACCCACTGATGTTGATGATAAATTCAAATGAGATAATAGGAATGATGAAGAACATGGATTAATTAGAATTTCCATCTCTATTGATTTAAGGTTCCACCTTCAATCATTTGATTAACCCTAAGAAGCTTGGGACAAGATTGAATCTGTGTTTGGTAAACACAATATTATTTGAGCACAACAATTAGAAAAACAAGTACTGACTTTAAGTCCAAATGAGTTTTCTTGCATAGAAGACTATATATCTAATTTTAAAACACTCAGAACTTTATGTGAAGAATGTAAGATAAAGATAGAAGAAGATCGTTGCATCTATATTATTCTTTCTAAGCTAGGTAGTGCATATTCTATGTTTGTATTTACCTTTTATTCCATGCAAGAGGCCCTAGGGGAAGCTTATAAAAAACCCAGTCTTGAGAACTTTTGTGATGCTTTGATTAGAGAGAAAGATAATCTTGTACAACTTGGAGTGATAAACACTGCAGGTACCTCCAACAAATCCTTAGTCATCCATCAGAAAGATAAACCCAAGAATCCCAAGAAGAAACATCATCCCCACAACAACAAGAAATATAAGGGTCCCAAACCCACTCAGGCAACTTCTGCTGCTAATGGTGACAAAGGAGAAAAATATAAAAGTAAGAAGACTGAAAAACATTGCAACTTTTGTGATAAATATGGTCACGATGAGTCCAAATGTTTCAAGAAGATGGCATCTTAAGAAGAAGCGATGAAGAAGCACAACATCAATATTGATTCTACTTCTTCTTCTTCTTCTCATGGACATGCATTTTCTGCTTCTAGTTTCTCCTTCAATACAACTTCTACTTCTTCTGATGAGTGGCTTATTGATTATGGAGAATATTATCACATGGCTAAGGATAGAGACATATTTTCTACTTTAAATGAATGTAACACCAAGAAAATATTTGTTTGTGATGATAGACCTCTTAGTGTTGAAGGATATGGAACAATTCAAGTAGAAAATGGTCATTTCAATGATGTATTATGTGTTCCAAGTCTTTATTGTAACCTTCTACCAGTATATCAAATCAGTCATTTAGGTGAAGGGAAAACCATAGATTTTTCACCTCACCAAGTTGTAATCAAGGATCTAAAATATCCTAAGCATGTTCTTGCAATTGGAATTGCTGATGATATTACCAGGTTGTACAAGTTTGACAACTTTGGGTCATCATAATTTTCATCAATTTTTGTTGCTCATAGCGATGACTTGAGAAAACTTTGTCATGAGTGGTTTGACCATATAAAATATCGCTCATTGAAACAACTATGTATTGGTCTTCCTTGAGTGGATTGGTCTTCCTTTTGTTTCATACACAGATGGTGTTTGTGCCAATTGTGTTCCTGGAAAACATCATCGGGAAAGTTTTGACAAATGTGCCTCTTGGCACACCTCGGTCCCTTTGCAGCTTGTTCAAAGTGATTTGTGTGGTCCACCTTCTTCTCCTTCTTTTTTTGGGTGCAAGTATTTCTTAACTTTCATTGATGACTTTTCCAGACGTACTTGGGTTTAATTCTTAAAACTTAAGAGGGAAGTTTTTGGCCTACAAGGCCCTTGTAGAAAATCAATATGGACATCAAATTCAAAAGTTAAGAACAAATAATGGAAGAGAATATGTGAAAAATAATTTTACAAGTTACTGCACTACACAAGGCATCCAAATGCAACACATTGTTCCATATACACCGCAACAAAATCGTGTTGCTGAGAGAAAGAACTACACATTAAAAGAATGGGTAATTGTATGATCCAATCTAAGGGATTAATTCTAAAGTATTGGGTAGAAGCAATCAACTATGCAAATTACATTGTAAATCACACTCCCACAAAGGCTCTTAAAAATATAACAACAGAAGAAGCTTGGACTAAAATTAAACCAAATGTAAGTCACTTCCGTGTATTTGGCAGTATAGCATGGGCTCACATTCCTAATGTGAAAAGGAAAGCATTGCAGCCTAAAAGTGAGAAGTGTATATCTGTTGGTTATTCTGAAGATGTCAAAGGTTATAGACTTCTTCAACCACATTGTAATGAAATTATTATTATTATAAGAGATGTTAAATTTGATGAAAATTTCTTGGCCTATGAGACTAATTCGTCGATTGTGCCTTCTTCAAGCTGCAAGCCATCTTTGGTGTTTGTTCCTTTTTATGTTCCTATTATGATTTTTTCTTCAGATGATGACAATGAGGATGAAAATCCACCTCCTCCTGCTCACCTTCCTACAGATGAGTCTTTTGAAACTGAACCAATACCAACTCCACTACTTCCTAGATGGGTCTATTCAACATGAGAAGAAGTTGGTGATCTTTTTGGTGATCCTTCAGATCAACATCAGACACGTTCATAGTTACAACAAACCTCTTCTCTTTTGGCTCAAGTTTCAGAGACTCATGATCCAAAGACATTTGCAAAATATTCAGGTCATCCAGATTGGGATGCAACAATGAATGAAGAGTATCATTCTTTAATGGCCAACAATACTTGGGATCTTGTACCTCTTCCAAAAGGGAGAAAACTTGTCATATGTAAATGGGTTTGTAGAACTAAGTATGCATCATATGGAAGTGTTGAAAGACACAAATCTCGGTTATTTTCCAAAGGATTTTCCCAAGTTGAAGGAATTGAATATAATGAAACCTTTGCCCTTGTAGCCAAAGTGAATTCCATCCGCCTTGTTCTTTCCCTTGCTGCCTTGCATAAATGGGAGGTCCATCAGATGGATGTTAAATTCGCCTTATTGCACAGAGATTTTCAAGAAGAAATCTACATGGAAAAACCTCCTGTCTATGTCCAGAATGACTCTATCCTTGTTTGTCACCTTAAGAAATCTCTTTATGGTCTTAAGAAATCTCCCCGATCTTGGTATGAAAAAATGGACAAATTTCTATTGACACAAGATTCTCTAGATTCCATTATGATCCTAATGCCTATACCAAGAAAATAGGAATCCATCTCATAATCCTTGTTCTTTACATTGATGACCTTATCGTTAATAGTAGTGATTCAAAAATTTTAAACCATGTGAAAACTAGCCCTAAGAAAAAATTTGAAATGGCAGACTTAGGTTTTTTGCACTATTTCCTTGGCCTCCAAGTTTTGCAAACCAATGAAGGAATTTTTCTTTCCAAGTATAAGTATGCTTGTGACCTTCTTCATTGCTTTCACATGGATGATTGTAAACCAACCCATTCTCCCTTCCAGCCTAGAGTCAATATGATTGCCACCTGTACTTCTCCCAAAGTTGATGCCACCCTGTACTATCAGTTAGTTGGTAGCCTCTTATACTTGACTCATACCCATCCTGATCTTTCATTTGATGTTGGTTTTGTTTCCTGATATATGAAAAAACCCCATGAAATCCATTGGAAGAAGCTAAAAGGATACTTCACTATGTCTATGGTACAGTTCATTTCAGAATACATTACAGTTCAGGGGGGACTCCTTTATTGCTTGGTTTCACTGATTCAGATTGGGCCGACCAACCTGATGATCGGAATTCTACTGCAAGTTGTGTTTTCAGCCTTGGTTCAGGACCTTTCAGTTGGCCTATAAGAAACAATAAGATATTTCACTTTCTTTAGCAGAAGCAGAGTACCGAGCAACAGTAAATGCAAGTTAGGAAGCGTTGTGGCTTCGACAGATCCTTCCATAGTTTGGATTTCACCAACAACATCTGACCATCTTTTGGTGCGACAATTAGAGTGCCATCAAGCTCGCAAAAGAACCCGTTAAACACCAGTGAAACAAGCACATCGAGCTACACATGAAATTCATCATAAATATCATTCATGATCAAGTTATTGAAGTGCTCTTTTTCCCTACAGAAGATCAAGCTACAGACATTTTCACAAAGTCTCTTACAGAAGCGAATTTTTCTAAACTTCGATCTATGTTAGGAGTTCATGAAGTTGTCATTAAGGGAGGATAGGCTATAATTCCTCCTTCTTTCTCCTATTGTGTCACTATTGTAAAAATCCTATCCCAAGTTTTTCTTAAGGGGGGATGTTAGGATATTTAGACACTTAGGTGTTAGTTAAGATATACTTGGTCTAATGTGTCGTTAGGTAAAAGTGTGTTTCTTATTTTGTTTTATTAGTATGCATTAGTATGCATTTGTATTTAGGAAATATGATGGTCACGATATGTTCTCGACATAGAGTGATCCAACGGTTCATATTCTCCTCGATATTAACGACCATTGATCAATGGCTTAACACCCATTTGGTCCATGATCTCTATTTAAAGAGAATGGAGGGTCATTTGTCGATGATCGATTGTGAGAAAATCTCTTGTAAAATCTCTCTGTAATATTTTTCATTTTCATTAATAAACTTCTCCAAGTGGCCGCATTGGCTGGGGATGTGGATTTTTCCTCGTAGGGGTTTCACCACATGAAAACAATGGTATGTTAATCTTTGAACTGGTTATGTGAGTGGTTACTGAAGGTGTTCGTTCTTTGTTGGAATACATTTGTTTTCAAATAGAGATTGGTAGTATCTGTCGTGGTGATATTCTTCTTATAGGATGTGAGGATGACCATCTTCATAAACCGATCAATGACCACAAATATATAGTCATTTCCTTGCTTGGTGGATGGTAGGCTAGACATGTAATCCATTGAGATGGATTCCCAAGGCTTCTTAGAAATAGGAAGAGGGGTGTATAATCCTTGCTTCTTGATGGCTGGATTAGCAATGACATAAGGAGTGCAAGATTTGATATACTTGCTGACGTCCTGTCGAAGTTTTGGCGAATAAAAATGTTTTTGAAGAATGACCACAATTTTCTCCACACCAAAATGTCCTGCCACTCGATTGTAGTGGGCTTCCCAAATCAGATTTTCATGCTCTCTTGTAGAAACATAGAGATGGCCCAGGTGGCATAAGAGTTCGTCCTGAATGTGAAAATCGGTGATAGGCGTGCATGTACCCAAGAGCTGATAGGTGGTGGTAAAGTATGGATCTTGTTGATAAATTTGGGGCCACTTAGATGCTTCATGTCCATAAGAATAGAGCATAGTGGTGAGTCCAGCCACAGGAGGCCGAGTGAGGCATTCAACGGCATGATTTGAGATACATGTCTTATACTTGATGTTGAGATGGAAATGTTGCAGGTAGGTGGACCACTTCTAATGGAGGTCATTTTGCAATTTCCCCCATGTCTATATGAACTGCAAAGGATTATGACAGTGTGTATGTGTAACAACCTTGGTTAAATAGTGCATAGGGTTTATTAAGTATAATTAATTAGATAATATGACTGTCATAATATGTTTTAGTTAAACAATAATTATTTCTTAATAATATTATTTATTTATTTATTTATTAATTAATTGCTCATATCTGTTGATGATTAATTAATTAATTAGTTGACTCGTTAAAGATTTGAGTAATAAATTAAAGGAGCTTAATAAATTTAAATTATTAAT
>JZKD02S1673603.1:192745-220801 GCA_000966675.3 Picea glauca
GATAAGGAAATAAAGGCATGGGATAAGGTAATAATGGGAGGATAAGGTAATTAATGGAGGAGATGGAGTTGGTGGATGGGGTGAGATATGACGGGAGGAGTCCGATGGGAGAGGGGCATGATTTTGGGGGAGGAATCATTTTGGAGGAGGGCACTATATTTCTGGTTTGGCATATTTTCTGGTGTTGGGAGTTTGGTTTTGGGGGTTTTTGTGAATCATTGCAGGGGGCACTGGGTTGCGGGGGGTTTTGGGCATGGGGGCCAGGATTCCTTATGGTATCTTGGATCTAGGGATTCAGACAGGCTGCTCCTATGGATGGGTGGTTAGTTGATTTTGGGTAGAGTTTAGCACAGTTTCAGCTTCAGCTTGGACAAACAGAGATCGAGGATTTATCATCAGACGAAGGTATTTTAATTTATGTATTTGTTTTATGTATTTAAGGAATATGTAGTGTTATGTGGTTGTTCGTAAGCTTATTATGATCTGTTCATAAATTTTATTTAAGATGAAGGGTTATATGTTGGTTATGAAGTTATGAAAATGTTAGGATAGCATTTCTTTAAAATAATTTTTTTTTGTTTTTTAAGGCTCTGTTGAGTAGAACCTTACATATGGTATCAAAGCCCTGGTTCAAAATCTAGAGCCAAGGGCCTACCTACCCACCTAGAAACTTAAACAAACCCCACCTAGAAATTTAAAACAACACTGAAACCCTTTAATTAGGTATAAATCTGAGCTCGAAGCTCCAACTCCACCTAACCTGCAAGCCAAGCACACAATTGTTTTTAGTATATATATATATATATATATATATATATATATATATATTATACATAATGCTTCCTAAATAAAGAAAACAAAAAAAAAGTGATGTATGCACACAAGCAAATGCAAATGCAAATGCTTGTGGTTGTGAAAACAAGAACCTGTGGGATTTGCTATAACTCATAATGTTTTGAAATCCCTAGCTCTATGAAAACCTTTGATTGTACTAAATTCAAATTAACTAAATTCAATTGGAATTCTCACATACTAGACTTTCCAGCTTGACAATTTAAGTTTCAATCCCAAAGGCACCGAGTTAGGTTTGATTTATAACTTTACAAGTAACGTGGATTTCATGGGCTCGACTTCTTGACATGTGATCAGTACCACTCAAATCACAGTTTTCAATTCACAGCAAAACCATGAAAGAGGAACTTGCATGAAACATGATTCCATGTTGGGTTAAAGTTAAAAGAGAAGTCCATTTCAGAGAACAACTCCTGGACAATACATTCTAGACTAAATCTACACTAATAAAAGAAAAGGGAAGATTCCTGTAGCTACTTTATAGGACAATTTTTTTTTTATAGTCTCAAACAATATCTACGAAGACAATGATAATTTTAGTCAATTTTTTTCAAGGATACCATTCCAAAGTTTAAACCAATGGTTGATTATCCTCAAGTTAAGGAGAAGTAAACCCCAAGTTAGAAAAGAGAAGTAAACCCTAGAACGTGCATTTAAAATTTAGCCCAACTTGCATCAAGGCTACTAACTTCCATCCTTATGTTGATGTTTAATGGGAGGGGGAAGACTGTTATAACTTGTAGCTATGTATAGGTTTGCAAGTACCTACAATATGTGCAATCCAATCTAAAAGTTGGGCACAAACTTGAAAATTAAGATGGAAAGAAAGAAGGGTGTTTTTAAGGATCATCTGGAATTCATTGAAACAAGATTCTGGAAGGTTGGAAAATGAGGAGATGGTTAAGAAGGAAGATTCCATCATTAGACAACTTAAAGATATTGATGCAGAGTAAGAAGCAATGGTTGTATCTTGTTTTCCACACCTTTACATACCTTATCAAGTCGACTAAGCACTGAATAAAATCCACAAGCTAAAAAAACAAAAAAACAAAAGGCAAATAGAATAAACAACACATGCGCTAAATCACACAAGTTAATAAATAAGTCACCAAAGCCCAGCATTGAGTGCCAAGCCCAACAACACCCTACCTATATCATGCAAAGTTAGGAAGGGAAGAAAATTTAGAAACAGTGAATATAAAATTAGCAAAAAATAAATAAACAACGAAAAAAAAAACCCAACAACCAAGCACTTGCCACATAGCCTAACAGCCAAGCGCACCTTCCATACAACCATCATTTCATGAACAGTTCACTCGGAGACAATAGTGAAGGAGATTTTTCCAAGTGTTTGGCCAACAAGAAAAATATCGGGGCTTTGACTAGCTGTCGTAGTGATATCTATGTGGGATTTAGAATTTGCATTGTGGCAAGAAAAAAAAGCCAACAAACTTTAAAAATACAGATTTATAATACAAAATCCCTCCTATAAACCTAAAACACTCTGAAACGCATTGGAGGAATCGACACTCTGCCAAACGGACAATATACGAAGTTTTACAATACATAAACATTCCAAGCATCCACACAATAGATACAATGTGCACGATGTCACAAGCCCTTACATTGACGAAATCACAAGCAAGCCCTGTTTATATCATATGTGCCATTGTATCTCCTTGTTTCTGTAAATCATTATCTATCTGCCAAAGTCGCATTACCAACATACCACACATTATTGAGTCAGTGGGGTTCGAACCCCGGATCTCCCCATAGGCGCACCAGCGCCCAACCACAACAACAAGCCATGCAACATACCAAGCTTAGCACCAAGCGCCAAGACCGACACCACTCCATATAGCTCAACACATAGCCAAGAGAACCAACACATGAGGCAGCCAAGCGCACCAATGCATGAGGCAGCACACCAACACACACAAGGCCACGAGGATGAGTCTCAAAAGGGAGAGCACAATGCGTCAAAGCTCGATAGAGCAATCAAGCGCCCAGATCTAAGCACCAGATTCCAGCACCCAAAACCAAACGCAACCCATAGACTATATATATATATATATAATAGCACAAAAAAAACGAACAAAAAATATATCCCACATAAAAGGCACCTCGGGGAATACATTCTGCTTGCCATACATGTGCATCAAACAAGTGCATAGGTTTTCACATACAAACGACTGCAGTTTGCAACTAATAACTTTAGTACGGCCAACATAATCGGCCATGGAGGATTTGGGTCAATTTATAAAGGCATTTTAGGCAACAATAGAGTAGCAGCAATCAAACAGCTCAATAGACATGGAAAACAAGGAGAACGCGAATTCAAAATGGAGGTAACTCTGAGCTTGTTTAACAAGCAAAATCACATAACTCAAAGCCAGTGACCAAGTGCCAAGATAAGCCGTTGAGGAATGAGGGAACGCCACACTATGCTAGACTTTCCCTCCATTCCTAGAACACAAGTTACCAGGGTCAACCTAGTAGGGAGGTGGTTATGGCCACCAGCCTCATCCTTCACCCTGACCGCTTAAAAAAAAAACGAAATGAAAAGAGGAGAAGAGTGGGGTTTGAAAAGATAAAAAGGAGAAGATTAGGGTTAAGGTTTATATAGGAGGGCACTAGAGAAAGCAGGACGGGCACGTGGGCTTCATGCGTGCCCCATTCGATTTATTTTTAATATTTTTTTTATTATTTATTTTACTGTATTTAGATTATTTTATTTTATATTTTATTTATTTATTTAATTAACTTTTTAAATTATTCCTAAGTTTAAATTTTAATCGTTCAAATTGTTAAATTTTTAACTATTTATTAATAATAAATAAATAAATAATATAGAAATATATATATTTAATTATATGTTTCAAATTAAAATTAAGTATTGTAATTAATTAAAAGTAATTATGATTAATTAATTAAATGAGTGATTAATGTTAATATTAAATTATGTTTTAGGTTTAAATTTGTGTTTTTAAATCTATGATTTAATTAACAATTTAAATTTTAAATGTTTTAAATTATATTATATTTTGTTTAAGTTTAAAACTAGTTAAAGTGATTAATTAGTTTTAAACTGAAGGTTTACGGACTTAGACTAGGACAATGGGAGGGGGATTTCATGCACGCTAGGAAAGTAAGCTAGAGGAATTGGTGAGTATGGCGCAAAGCTAGCGTAGTTACGAGGCAAGAGGAGTCAATAGTTTTCTTAGGCGAAGAAATCAAGCTTAGACGCTTTAACCCTAACCTAGCCAATCCCCTAAAGAGAGTAATGTCTGTTTACAGACAAGTAAAGAAAAACTTACGCCTAACCCTGTTTTCTAGTTTAAGTTGCACAAATTTGAAAACGTCCTTGAACTCAACCTGACAACTTTGGTTGATGTAGCTTAAATCATATAGGATGGTTAGGACTCGAGGGAATCAAGGCAGAGGAGCATCGTCGTAGGCACCTCCAATGCCACCACCACCATCGCTGGAACAAGATCTCATACTGTGCTCTTTGGAGGCCATAAATGAGACTTTAAAGGGGCGACAACCAGCAGGGATAGAAGTGGAGCCCCCACCATCTAGAATGGATAATCCAGAAGTGTCGAGGGATTTAGGGGGAGGACCTCCACCCGAAGACATCACTCAAGAATTGAAGAAGATCAAACTTCTGGAGTTTGCTGGGGGTCATTCTAGTGAATGCGTGGAAGCATGGTTGGAAGGCATGACAAGGTGTTTTGCCTTAAGGGACTATGCGTCCACCTTAAAGGCGAAGATAGATATTTTTCAGTTGAGAGACAGTGCCTTGAACTGGTGGGGCAACCTGGAAAGACAACTTCATCTTACCCCGGATACAGTATCTTGGGAACTTTTCGAGCAGAGGTTCCGAAGGAGATATCTTCTAGCTTACTATGAGGAACAACAGGTAGGAGCATTCCATTCTATAGTATAGGGAAACAAAACCATAGAGGAATATGATATCAGGTTTATGGAATTGGTTAAGTATGTTTCATATATGGATAATGACCAATGACAGGAAGAACGCTTCGTCTATGGGCTAAACCCTAAGATAAGGGCTATGGTGTGGATGTGGAAACCATCTTCAGTAGCGGAAGCTGTGGAAAATGTACATTATGAGGAGGAACACATGAACTTAACTGGAGGTATGAGACCTTCCTTTCCGCATCGTCCTGAATTCGTGGGGAAGGCCCCTAGGAAATTTCCCAAGGGAGGGGGCTCAAGGCCACCTCCATATGGTAACAGAGTCGCACCAAGGACAGTAGCTACGGAGATTTCAATGGCAGCGAGTGCAACATCTCATTCATCACCAATGATGCAGGTAGGTCCATGGCCATCTCAGGGAACAACTAGTAGGGGCAGGGGTTCCAGGGGAAGGAACTCGTTTCAGAGGCAGTCACAGAACAGTGCGCAGGTTCAATCCCATGTTACCTGTTGGGGATGTGGAGGACCCCATTACCAGCGTGACTACCCAAAGTTACAATCATGATTCATGCATAGAGAAGGAAAGGCCTCGATGGGAAGAGCAAGTAGCAGCGATCAGATTTACGCAGCGGTTAATAATCGCCAGGTCGAACATCAATCCATGGTGGTGGATTCATTAGGTACGCTAAATCATATCAACGTTAATATTTTATTTGATTCTGGTGCTACAGATAATTTCATTTCACCATATGCATTACAAAAGAGTGGGTTGGCAGCCTACGAGCACGATGACTTTAAACAAGTCGAGATGGCTTCGGGGGAAAAACAAGTGGTAGGACCTAGTGTTGATAATTGTATAGTAGACCTGGGAGTGTGTACCACCAGGTTGAAGGTATACATCACTGCTCTTAGGGCATACGACCTAATCATTGGAATGGATTGGTTAGAAGCTCATCGACCTTTGGTAGATTGTTTCGCAGAAAGGGTGCTCTGTGTAGACGACGAAGGAAGGCCAGTGGAGATATAGGGTGTACGGAGAAGGGTGTCATTACGCTTTATCTCAACTATGAAGGTTAAGCGATGCTTGAGGCAAGGGTGTCGACTATATGTAGTGGAAGCATTGAATGAAAAGAAGGGACCCTCATTGGATCAGTACCCGATATTGTCAGAATTTAAGGATGTTTTTCCAAACGAGTTACCAGGGTTACCTCCTGAGAGGGAGCTTGATTTTACTATTGAGCTAAAACCTGGTGCAGAACCAATTTCCAAGACTCCGTATCGGATGACAGCACCGAAAATTTGTGAGTTGCAAATGTAGTTGAAAGAGTTACTAGACTTAGGGCTAATAAGGCCTAGTGTCTCACCTTGGGGTGCACCGGTAGTTTTTTTAAAGAATAAGGATGGTTCCTTACGATTATGTATAGACTATAGCAACTTGAATTGTGATACAATGAAAAATAGGTACCCAATGCCATGACTAGATGACCTCTTTGATCAGATGAAAGGAGCAGTGGTATTCTCAAAGATCGATTTGTGATCAAGGTATCATCAGTTAAGGATTAAGGAAAGCGATATCCCAAAAACTACCTTTCAAACTCGGTTTGGATATTATGAGTTTGTCATAGTACATTTCAGATTGACCAATGTGCCAGCATTATTCATGAGCCTCATGAACGACGTATTTTGGAAGTACTTAGACCGTTTTGTACAAGTCTTTCTAGATGACATCCTCATCTATTCCAAGAACGAAAGAGAACATGAGGAACACTTACGAGTAGAGTTGTCCTGCCTTAGAGAGAACAAATTGTATGGGGAGTTGTCGAAGTGTTCCTTATTCCAGAAAGAGATCCACTATTTAGGTCATATCATTTTCAGTGAAGGAATCTCTATGGACCCAAAAAAGATAAAGGCCATTATGGAGTGGCCAGTGCCGAAAAATGCCCATGAGGTGAGAAGCTTCATGGGGATAGCAAGTTATTATCGGAGATTTGTGGAAGGATTCTCAAAAATAGAGAAACCCATCACCACTTTTCAGCACAAGGGGGTCAGGTATGACTGGACAAAAGAATGTGATAGTGCATTCACCGAGCTTAAGAGGTTACTAACTAGTGCGCCAACTCTACGAGTGCCGGATATGGAAAAGGACTTCATAGTTTGCACGGATGCCTTGAAGTAAGGTTTGGGGGCCATGCTAATGCAAGATGGAGGAGCGATAGCTTATGCGTCAAGGAAGTTGAAGAAACACGAAGAGCTTTACGCTACTCATGATTTAGAGTTGGCAGTTGTAATGCTAGCTCTGAAACTTTGGAGACACTATCTTGTGGGGAAAAACTTTGAGCTCAAAACGGACCATCAAAGTTTAAAACATCTCTTCACTCAAAGGGATCTGAATTCCAGGCAAAGGTGATGGAGTGAGTTTATGAGTGAGTATGATTTTGGTATTTCATACATCAAATGAAATGAAAATGTGGTCGCAGATGCCTTGAGTAGGAGACCATGTGTCTTCTCCCTGGTACCCTTAAAAGTCAATCCAAGAGAACATGTGTTGACGCAACTCCAAGGAGACAATTGGTATTTAGAGGTTACTTAAAACCTCCAGAGTGGGAGGAAATTAGATCCAAAGTATGAAGGATATAGTCTGGAAGTAGACGGACTGTTAAGATATTGAGGAAGGATGTACATCCCTGAAGATGGGGATATTCAAAGCATCATACTGAAGGAAGCCCATAGAGAACTTTATTGTGCACATCCGGGTGTGAAGAAGATGTACACAGACATGAGGAAGCTCTTCTTCTAGGTAGGCATGAAGTGCGATGTAGTCCATTTCGTCGCAAAATTCCTAGAGTGTCAACAAGTGAAATCCAACCACCATCACCTGGCAGGCCTCCTACAACCACATGATGTTCCTATGTCCAAATGGGATGTCATCTCTATGGATTTTATTGTGGGGTTGCCGCTCACATCTCATAGACATAATGTCATTCTTGTGATAGTTGATAAGTTAACCAAGAGTGCTCATTTTATTCCGGTTAGAGACACTTACGATGTCACTGATGTGGCATGTGTGTTTGTAAGTGAGGTTATCCATTTCCATGGGATACCTAAGAAGATCATTTCAGATAGGGATTCTAGATTCACTTCTAGGTTTTGGACAAGTTTGCAATCGAAATTGGGGACTCAGTTGAACTTAAGCACAACTTATCATCCTGAAACAGATGAGAAAATCGAGAGAGTAAATCAAGTCATGGAAGACATGCTCAGGATGTATGTCATGGATAATCAAAACCAGTGGGAGAAGTACCTACCTTTGGTAGAGTTTTCCTACAATAACATTTTCATAGCTCCATCAGAATGCCACCCTATGAAGCTCTGTATGGAAAGCCATGCAGAACGTCATTGAGTTGGGATAGATTAGAAGATCGAGTAACAGTTGGGCCAAAAATGATTCAAGAGATGGAGGAACAGGTGATTCATATTAGGCAGAGACTAAAGGAAGCACAGGATAGGAAATTTTTTTATGTAGATGCACACAGGACTGAACGAATTTATGAAGTGGGAGACCAAGTTTTCATTCATATAAGGCCTAATAAGAGTACCATACGGTTCGGGAAGGGCACAAAGTTGTCACCTCGATTTATAGGACCGTTCAGAATCCAAGAGAAAATTGGACCCATTGCGTATCGTCTCGTACTGCCACCCCACTTGCATAAAACTCATAATGTTTTTCATGTATCGTTTTTACGTCATTATGTTGCTGATGAATCACATAAACTAAATTGGAAGGAATTGTAGGTATCGGACATGGGAACCCTCACGGTAGAACCTTTACGCATATTGGATCGTAGAGTTTGACAGCTCAGGAACCGTCTGGTAGACCAAGTTAAGGTCCAATGGGACAAGTATAGTCCAGGATTTGCTACTTGGAAAGATGCCGAGACACGACGACGAGACTATCCCTCACTTTTTTGACCACCTCGAGAATATGTTTCTCAAAGGTGGGGTGTATGTAACACCACCTTTTGACTTAGACAGCCAGGATTACCTGAGGCCTACACTTTTGTTTTCTATTCACAGTGAAACTATTAAATGATACACTTAAACTTTTAAGACGTATGAACCTTTATGAATGTTATATGTATTTGAATAATGATGGATATAATGTGATCTACTATGTGAATGTAAATTTTATGAATGTTTAAGTGTTATTGATGATGATGGATATGATGCGACATATTGAGTGAATGTGAATCCTGTGAAGATTTAAATGCTATTAGAATGATGTTGGATATGATGCAATCTATTTGGTAAATGAGAATTTTATGAATGGGTGTCAAAATTGAATTATGGGATATTATGAGATCTATTTCTAACTTGAAAACTTTGATGTTAAGTTGTTGGTACAAGGATACCGAATTGAAATGATGATTGTATGCAATTACATGATGATAATGCATAGAAATGTATGAGGTTGTGTTACAGACAAATCTGTAGGGTATGGGCTATGAAATAGCCA
Source organism: Picea glauca (assembly GCA_000966675.3). Lineage (NCBI taxonomy): Eukaryota > Viridiplantae > Streptophyta > Pinopsida > Pinales > Pinaceae > Picea > Picea glauca. The sequence continues at coordinate 202,050 of JZKD02S1673603.1, forward strand.
AGGGATAATGATGATGAAAGTGGATATCATGACCACTAGCTGAGAAACATAATGGTATAAATATTTGTATGTCAAATTATATTGGTTTCGATGCATTGTTATGATATGTGGACCAGTGCAGGATTTCAGGTGATGAGACTGCCCAAAAAACAATAAATGATGACAAAACTCCTAGCAACATGGTGCCACTGTATATTCCATTGTAGGGTGTGGACCCTAGTTATGATTAGGAGGGGTGGAGCCATTTCCCATCGTGTATCCTTCGAAACCTGAAGTCATGGGAGGACGGTGTTAGCTCACGCTCCCCTAGACATGTGATGATGATTGTTAGTTGCCTGCTGGGGAAGCTTGGTCGAGATAGTGACACTTCCTCTTATGGGTTCTGTTTGGAGTTAGGTCAATATAGTTGATGCTCCAAGATAGTCCAGCAGAGGAAGGATAGGAATGAATATGGAAGTAAGTTAGGGAGAAAGGATGAGTAGAAATAGTTGAGAAAGTATGGAGATTTGTCTGATGGTGGAATTTATTGTTTTTCCCTTCTAAAAAGAAAATGTGTATATATGAATATTCATAATTATGTAACTAAACCACAGTTGTCTAAACAAAATTGTTGAACTAGATAATTGTAATTAAAGGATTTCGCAAACATTTGATTGGTTTATTTTCTTTTATAAAAGACTAGTCTCATTGATTGGATTGGATGCATACATAAATTACTATAAGGGTGATATTTTTTTATTATTAGTACATACATGAGACTTGTATGTACTAGCTACACATGCATTTCTTGTACATGTACATTAGTATGTATGAGTTTTCTTGGCTTACTTACTAATAGCGTCGGTTAATTGTTATGAATGTGTGAACCATGTTTCTTTTCCTTTGTACCACGAGATACCTTAACTTCGGGACGAAGTTTCCTGAAGGGTGGGTGTATGTAAAAACCCTAGTTAAATAGTGCATAGGGTTTATTAAGTATAATTAATTAGATAATTTGATTGTCCTAATATGTTTTAGTTAAACAATAATTATTTATTAATAATATTAATTAATTATTCATATCTGTTGATGATTAATTAATTAATTAATTGACTCATTAAAGATTTGAGTAACAAATTAAAGGAGCTTAATAACTTTAAATTATTAATAATACGACTTTATGTATGCAGGGGGGGAATGAAGCAATAAATGAAGGATAAGGTAATAAAGGCATGGGATAAGGTAATAATGGGAGGATAAGGTAGTTAATGGAGGAGAGGGAGTCGGTGGATGGGGGGAGATATGATGGGAGGAGTCTGACGGGAAAGGGGCATGATTTTGGGGTAGGAAGAATTTTGGAGGAGGGAACTGTATTTCTAGTTTGACATATTTTCTGGTGTTGGGAGTTTGGTTTTGGGGGTTTTTGTGAATCATTGTGGGGGGCACCAGGTTGCTGGGGGTTTTGGGCATAGGGGCCAGGATTCCTTATGGTATCCTGGAGCTAGGGAGTCGGATAGGATGCTCCTAGCTAGCTGGGTGGTTAGTCGGTTTTGGGTAGAGTTTAGCACAGTTTCAGCTTCAGCTTGGACAAACAGAGATCGGGGATTTAGCATCAGATGGAGGTATTTTAATTTATGTATTTGTTTTATGTATTTAAGGAATATGTAGTGTTATTTGGTTGTTCGTAAGATTATTATGATCTGTTCATAAATTTTATTTAAGCTGAATGGTTATATGTTGGTTATGAAGTTATGAAAATGTTAGGATAACATTTCTTTAAAATGATTTTGTTTTTGTTTTATAAGGCTCTGTTGAGTAGAACCTTATAGTATGATCGTCTCTTTTCCATAATTTAATGTTTCCATTAATGACAAGATTGTACAATGGAATACAATTCCTTGTCACGGGTGTGGTATTTTCGAACAGTATTGGAGAGTGTCTCACTATGGTATGCCATTGGATGCCCATACTGAGTGAGAACTATGCCCACAACATATTCAAATGCATTAGTCTCAATCTCGAACGGTTGCTATAGATTGGGCAAGGAGAGTACTGGAGCTGAGAAAAAGTGATGCTTCAGATCATAGAATGCTCATTGATTCACCTTCCCCCACACGAACTTGGCCCTACCATTTCCCTTGGTCACCTGGATGAGGGCCCATGCAATATACGAGAATCCCAACACGAACCTTTGGTAAAAGTTGGCTAGTCCCAAGAAGCTCTGAAGCTCGATCAGTGTAGTCGGAGATGGCCAGTCATGGATGACTTGGATCTTAGCTAGATCAACATGTACCCCATGATCATAAACATTGTAGCCCAAGTATTGGACCATGTTCATGCCAAAAGAGAATTTTTCCAAGTTGGCATATAGCTTGTGTTGTCGAAGAGTGCTCAACACCTGCTGAATATGCCACATGTGTTCCTCCCACGTTCTGTTAAATATGAGGATGTCATCCAAATATACCACCACAAAGGAGTTGGTGAAGGGTCTTTTTGGAGACAGGCCAAAGAGGAAAATCAAGGTGTTTTTGGGTAAGAAAGCATGCACGAGGAATGCGACAGCTGGAAGGAAGGAAAACACTTGCGCATGCATAAGAAGACCTAACGACGATAGAGTTATGGTTTTGGTAATGTATTGTAATGGTTGAAGAGCCAAAAGTGTATAAATATAGATACTTAGGTATCATAGGGGGTTCATATTTTATTATTTTTACTATTTTAGTTAGGGACGAGTTGATGCGATATGTAATATTCTGTTGTATAATCTATTTTGTATAAGATGTTGAGATAGAGAGGATGAAGGAGGGTAGATATTGAGGGTTAGATCACAGGCTGGGGAGTCTGGTGTGATCTAGCCTGCCTCATAAAGATCTTACCCGATTGAGAAGAGTTGTAAGCACGCGACACTATAGAGGAAAAAATATTATAATAAAAGTGCTAAGAGCCAAATATTTGTAGACGTAGCCCAGGAGGGAGTGAACCATGGTAACATCTGTGTTATGTGATGAATGCATGCATATATTTATTATCTTTAGTAGTTATCGCTATGCTTAATGAATGAGTTGTTACATTTCCTACTTGTTCGTCAATGACAGTATGCTATATTTATAAGTTATAATAAATGGTTCAATATATAACTCTCCTATCTCACACTCAATCCTATGTTGTAAAAACCTGAGTATTACATCCACTCATTAAAGATATCTTGGGTGAGACTGCACAGTGCATTTTGTGTGTTGTGTTTCCTTCTATTTTACCAGGAGGGTTGATAGTTTTAGAGGCTTTGCTGGAAACTCGAACAAACATGAAACCTGGGTCAAAAAACTCATAAAGAATAGAAGAATAATTACCAACAAATGGTTCTATTATCATTGATAGGAACAAGAGAGGGTTGAGTAGATGAGATAAGTTGAAGACCTGTCAGAGGCACATCAAGAAAATATTAGGGAAGAGAGCAATGAGCCATTAGAAGGGAATGTTGAGACCATGGAATCCCACAAAAGAAGAGATCAAAACTTGGCTAAGAACTAAAGAGTTGGAGTTTTCACAAAAAAACAATAGAAACCCTAGACTAACACCTCGCAAATATCTTGAGAAATGCGTGTTTATTGATTTACACGAAGTCTTTTTCTGTGATTTTCCACATATTTTGTAGGAGTGGATACTAAGGTTGAAGTATAACCATGCAACGAACCCGATTTGATAGCTAGAGTGGATCCCAATACATATTGAGCAGTTATAGCAGGTGAACAACAAGTTTACCAGTGCAGTAGATTTTTGGATTGATAGTATTGTGGTAGGTTTTATAACAAAGCTTACAGTCGACACAACGAAGTCATATAGCGCAGTAGAGAAAGAGTTTCTATACGTACCTCAAGGAAGGGAGATTTGATCATTGTATACTCCTATTAAGATACTGCTATATAACAAAGGAGTACCGACAATGGAGTCAGACAACTAAACTTCCCTGCATGCATGGGGGAAGGGGGGAAGCACTCACAAAAAGAGGAGAAATGGAAAGAGGAAAGGATAAGGGAAAGAAAGAGGAACCCTTGGAATCGATCATGATGGATGACAACCAGATAAAGAAGATCATGGTGACAGTGAGAAAGACACGTAGAGGAGTACCCTACCAATACAAGGTTAATACCAAGAAGAGAGTCATATCTACGAGGGAAGGCTTGACGAGTGATGAGGAAGAGTTAGAGGATCTCCGGCCTATGGAGAAGATTGAGGAAATCATGTGCGCAATGTATGAGAGGAAGATGAGAGGTCCAAGAGAAAGAAGAGAAGGAAGAAATCCTATCCATAATAATGTGCATCCATAGTACAATGCAACACAACCTCAATACAATACCACATAGTACAATCAGGTACCTCTGTATAATGCACCAAGAGAAGATAGAACAAGCTACAGAGGTTTTGTACGAGCAAGAGGAGGTTTTGGATGAGGCAGAGGACCAGTGGTGTGTGACAATTTTCAATAACCAGGACATTATGAAAGGGAATGTCCACTTCCACCAGCAAATTTTACGTATTTTCATGCATCAGATCATGACATAGAACAATGTCCGACACTACTAGTAAAGATCCAGGAAAAAAGGAACCGGAACAACCAGAATGTTCAGTGGATTTCAACTGAAGCAAGGGATGAAGGATGGAACATCAACATAGTTACTCGTGGAGGAGATAGAAAAGGGGATGACGTTGTTCGACAAGAGCCAACACAAAATCAATGGCTGAAAAAGAACACCGAACCAAGGAAGCAATTTGACGCGCAGAAGGAAAATGAGATATTTAAGCAAGCCTGACAAGAATTCTAGAAGGAAGATATTGTGACTACTTCAACTGCACAACAAATTAAGGAAGCACCAGAATACGAAATGCCTCTGTTATTGGATCGAACCAAGGAAATACATTCCATGGGACAAGTAAGTACAATCAAAGGATTTTTGAAATCATGTGTAAAGGTATTAAGTGACCCATAATCTGTCAAAATATTGCAAAACATACTAGAAAAATGTTGCATCGAGACAAAAGGAAAACTAGAACAAAAAACAGTCAATCACCTACACACAAGAAGAAGAACAAGTAGGGAATTTAGACTGAATGCCAATATTGGAGATTTCAATATGGGAGACATCATACTAGATCTAGGATTTGAAGTTAATGTATTACAAAAGAAGACATGGAAATGCATGGGAGAGCCCACATTAGGATATTCACATGTTCAATTGAAACTGGAAAACCAACATAGATTCCTACCAATCGGTAGACTGAAAGGAGTGACAGTAGACCTAGATGGAGTGCGTACTAAAGTAGATTTTGAAGTCATTGAAGTAGTGGACGGCACAACACCTTACCCAACATTGTTTGATATGGATTGGGTGTTTGAAAACCAGTCCATAATCAAACTGAAGACCAGGAAAATGACATTTAAGTTAGGAGAATACAGGGTCATCATGCCATTAGATCCGTTGGAAGGGAAGAGGTTTGTAGAACCTACTTTCCTAGACTTAGAGGAAATCGACCAGTTGTACAGAAAAACTACGTGCAATGTGGATTATGTGAAACCAACTGCAAATGGGATACTCAGTTGGTGGAGCATTACCTAATGTGCAACAGACTCATATACCGTTTTAGAGAATTGGAAACAAAGGATACACAAAGTATCCACGAGAAGATGTGCAAGAATAGACCGTGTAGTAAGATGGGTAGGCACAAAAATTAAAGAACCACCTAGTTTCCAAGGAATCAACGATTTGGAAACATTATTAGCACAGTATGAAGACAAAGTCTTAGATAACCAGAGATTGTTAGCACTTGATCTAGAACTGAAGGCCACACCTGCAAGATGGTGGGGTGCACACAAAAATACAATCACAGATTGGTACCAATGTAAGCAGTTACTGTGCATAAGGGTCGGCACAAAACAAAAAAACAACAAACAACAGAAGTACAGTGGAAAAGGGGCACCAACGGAACACTTGGAGGAGTGTATAACACTATTGAAAATGACACCCCCAGAGAAATGGCCTCATCATGTTATACACAATCTAGAGGGCATACCAGCGAACTGGTATACAAACCAGGAATTGCCCCAAGGAACTACGACCTGGACGACATTGCAACATAATTTCACAGTCACTTTATCATTCGATCATGAGAACCCCAACATAGATTCTTCTCTAAAACATATAAGAGGAATGATATTCATCAAAGAACTAGAAATGGAACTTATCATAGAAGAGCAACAGTGGAACAAACAAATTGTCAAGGAATTGTTGTCATGTTACCATGTATAAGAGGAAGCACAGGATGAAGATGATCTGCGTGACATTCAGATTGAATAAGTAGAAGGAGAAAGAGATGTGGAAGGTCCACCCATAGAATCAGAATTCATTTCCACACTAATCAAATTAAAGAGAAGGATATGCGTCGACTTGAGGAAGTTGAATGATGCATGCCTACACAAACCAGTCCCTACACCTTTCACGAAATAAGTGTTACAAAATGTAGGCAGACACGAAGCCTACTCATTCACTGATGGATTCTTAGGCTACCATCATATCAAGATAGCACAAGAAGATAGATACAATACCATGTTCACGACATAATGGGGATAGTATCAATACACATTCATGCCATTTGGACTGAAGAATGCACCACCAATCTTTTCCAGAGTAGTCATTGTTGCGTTTAAGGAATTCATCCACCAATTTCTCGAAGTATACGTGGATGATTGGATAGTCTACAATTTGTTGAAAGAACATGTAGAAGTCTTACTGCTAATGTTGGAAATATGCAGACAATGTCATATATCACTAAACATAAATAAATGCATATTTGGAACCTTGTTTGGGATATTATTGGGCCATATAGTATGCAAACAAGGTTTACTCATAGATCCTGCAAAGATTGCAGTAATTGTTAACTTACCACCACCAAAAAAAGTACGTCATCTAAGAGCCATGTTGGGACACATAGGATACTACAGGAAGTTTATGAAAGGGTACATGTAGATTACTGCACCAATGGAAAATATACTAATAAAGGATACAAAGTTTCAGTGGAACGATGAGTGTCAATACGGTCTGAATACCATAAAGGAAAATATGGTCACTGCACCAATATTAGTCTTTCCAGACTTGGAGAAGACATTCGACATCCATGTAGATGCATCATCCATAGAACTTGGAGCTACCTTGGTGCAGCCAGGAGTGGGAGACTTGGATCACCCGATAGCATTCACGAGCAAAAAGTTATCAGAATCATAATAGAACTATAACATGACAGAAAGAGAAGACCTAGATATGGTCCATGCACTGCAAAAGTTCAGACACTACTTATTGGGAAAACACCTTAAGATGTTCACAGATCACTCAGCCTTGAAATACCTAGTCAACAAGCTAGTGTTGGGGGGGAGAATCTGCCAATGGTTACTCCTATTCCAAGAATTTGACTTTGAAGTAATCGTTAAACTAGGAAAATTGAACGCATGACCTAACCACCTATCAAGGGTCATAAATGGAGAATAACCTACGAATTTGGAAGACAACGTTTTTGATGAAACATTATTCTCATTCCATATTGTTGATGAATACTTCATAGATATCATTCAGTACTTGAGCACGGGTACTGTGCCTCAAGAATATAGCACCACGCAGAAGAAAAACTTGGTAGTCTACACTGTCGACTACCAACTAATTGCAGGACACCTATACAAAATGGCCTCAGATAACATCTTGCGAAGGTACTTGTTAGAACACGAAAGACCAAGATTTTTAGTAGAATCCCATGAGGGAATAGCAGGAGGGTATTATGCAGGGAAAGATACCACACATAAGGTATTTCACGTAGGACTATGGTGGCCAACGATTCACAGAGACTCGAAGGAGTACTGTCAAAGATGCGATGTCTTTCAAAGGGTAGGCAAACCCAACATAAGGGATGAGATTCCATTACGACCACGGGTAACACTCCAAGAATCTGATAAGTGGGAAATAGACTTTTTGGGACCAATTAACCCACCAACAAAAAGAACAGGATCTAATTATATTATCACCACGACAGAGTACCTAACAGGATGGGCAGAAGACTCACCAGTGAAGGATTGCAGCGTAGAAACAACAATGCATTTTTTATTTGAGTAAGTAATCAATCGATTTGGATGCCCAAGAGTTTTATTGAGAGAAAAAATCACGCACTTTATAAACAACACCATCAATGCTATGACTGAAGAGTTTTAAGTCCATCATCAAAAGAGCACACCATATCACCCACAAGTAAATGGCACGGTGGAAGCATTCAACAAAATCTTGGAGAACGTGCTAAAAAATATCTGTAACATCAACAGGGATGACTGGGACCTTAAAGTACCATCAATATTATGGGCCTATAGGACTATGTGTAAAAATTTGACATGACACACATCATTTAAACTATTTTATATCCAAGAAGCAGTGGTGCCATTAGAATTTTTAGTACCAAGCTTACGCGTAGCAGTAATTACACAAATGACAGAACGAGGCGCAATACAGGAGAGACTGAATCGGTTAATGACCATGGAGGAATATCGAATCTTAGCAGGATTCCACCAACAAGTTCTGAAAGTAAGGGACAAAGCTTGGCATGATAGACACACAAAGAAGAAAAATTTCAAGGAAGGAGATCTAGTACTAATCTATGACAACAAATCGTTTCAGCATCCAGGAAAGATAAGACTACATTTTCTAGGACCATACGAGGTAAAATTTGTCACATATGGAGGAAATGTACAATTGAAAGACTTATCAGGCAAAGAAATCATAGGGATGATCAATGGGTGCCGACTAAAGTTGTACAAGGATAGTCGACCACCCACCGCGCAGTAAAAAAAAAAAACTGTAATTAGTACCAACAGAGGCACAATGCACTGGAGGATGAAAATGTACACACACTTAGGAACACAAACTCAAAAACGAGAAGGAAAATGGTCACGTACAAAGGGAAACAAGCGAGAAAAGGAAAGTCAACAAAGAAGTACGACAAGACAAAGATAGGTGAAAGTAAAGGAAGGAAATGACCGATGGGACGCCACATTAATCACACCAATTGGAGGTGGTAAGGTAGAGTAATGGTAAGTTCGAAACCATTGGAGGTGCATTGAACCCATAATTAAGGAAGCGTCCTCAAAAAGCTTCATGCATATCCCATACAACACATGGACATGGAAATAAAGAGTCTATTTGTGAAAATAGAATAGACAGAGAGCGATAGAGGTTAAGGAGCACAGAGCTGCGTTCACATAGGTCACAAAGACTAGTCAAACCCAACAAATTTTTGACATTCGCCACCATGGAACCACCAAAGAAAGGAGAAGCGAGCTAGACCGCTAGAAAAAACAGAGTTTAGACCAGGTCATGAGTACACGCAGAAGAGTGTGAATAACAGTCATCGGAGATCATCAATGTTGATGAAATACCATCTCCAAACACAGTACCGGTGAACCCTACACCTACACTGGAAGAAACCCAATAGTTTACATCCTAGGATTGAGTGTGAGATAGGAGAGCTATATATTATGATTTGACACTCCTCCTTGACACTCCTCTTTGTGGGTTATGATATGGGTGCCCCCCAATGTGGGGTTGGGTAAATGTGCCTCACGAAGATACTCCCCAGGATTGTGAAGGATTTCCAGCAAACAAAGGTTGCCCCCTTGCCAGTGGTGGATTAACGACCGGAGTATGACTGGCAAAGGGAGGTTGCCCTCTAGGAAGAACATGAAAAGGGGGTTGTCCCCCGGGAGGGGTAGGCCTGCCATAGGATGGTGGTCTTCCAGGAGGGATAGGTCTACTAGATGGTGGTTTCCCTCCAGTCGGTTGTATTTGGCTAGCAAGGGTCTTCATTCTCTTGTGCAAAGATGTCCCAGCAGGATCGTGTGAAACATGTGGAGATGTAGAGTGAAAGTTTGTAAAAGTGGGGGTAGGGATTGAAGTGCCTTGGGAATGAGTTGAGGTGATGAGTCCAGCATTAGGATGGACTTGTGATGATGTAATAGTAGGTTTAATGACCTGATCAATGGGGTGATTAATAGTTTGACTAGATGGACCAGTTTCAACAGGAGGGTCATGAGGATTAAAGCATTGTCAAAAGGATTCAAAATGCTCAGAGAGATTGTGTCCTGATGAAGTCCTCCATACAGAACAAGAAGGTGTGGGATTTGTATCTACTGCAGTGGTAGGATGAATAGGAGTCCTATACTCATCACCAAAGATTGGTTCTGTGGATCCCATATATGTTTTGGTAATTTCCCTCTCATGTAACTGTGGGACCTCTTCGTCTATGACATTCCCAAGAGAGTCTAAATGAAGAAAAAGTGGTTCGAGGGGGGTTTTTGACAAAAATGTAGTGCGAGGAGTGGGATTCTCAACCATAACCAAAGCGCCTTATTTACTGTCTAATGGAGGAAAAGCAACACTCCTAGAGTCAGATTGATTTTCTACCTCTCCACGATAGTTGTCTTCTAGAGGGTTAAGAGGTAAGGGTTGGTAGCCTTCCAGAGGCAGCCTTGCATCCTATGCGAGCAACGAAGACCTTTATCATCTACAGGCCCAATTTTGGAGAATAACAGTACACACTGAAAATCTAGGGCCAACTAACAAAAAGAAACAACATACGCTAATAAAATATAGGAATCAAAACCAAGCAAACAAAACTTCTCTCGATGATCATACTAGTTGGTGATGAAATCCAACTTCGCGTGATCAAGTCAAGAAGGGGCTAGGATATGGTGGAACATTTACAATGGTGACCTTCTTAAGGGACTTTCACCTTGGTGCAAGCTTCTACGCATTAATTGTGGATTTACCCTCCAAGAATCCCGAGTGAGTTTGACCAATGTCTATTCTAGGTACAATGAGACTTCCCTTCACCGTAACCTTGTGTAAGTACCTAAATATTGTGGAAACTAAGGACACCAACTTGCAGTCAGCCCCTGGGTGGGTACAATCGACAGTCTAATCCAAATGTATGGGCAGTATAACTAGTCTGAAATCAACTCGAGAGGCTCCCACACATAATCTTGGGTATACCCTCAAGTGACCCCCAATATACGTTATGACCACTACAAACAGTTGAACCACAGAGGGATAATTACCGTAATTCTCCCTAATGAAACCTCGTGTGTAACCCCTATATGAGAGGGGGATCCTAGAAAGCCTATACGACAATTGGATTTTCTCTCCCTATCGCAAGATGCTAATGATTTTTTTGAAAAAATTTGGAGAGTTGTACTCATGACCTAATCCAAAGTGCTAATCCTAGTCTAATGTTGGTGGAAGATCTTAAAAACAAAATGTTCAAGATAATTTTTAATTAGCATTCATTTTGTAGCTGTTCTTTACTCAAAGGGAGTATGATAATGAAAATGATGGTATTATGACTCAATTCCCAAAAAAATACACAAGAAAATGATAAGTAATCTTGTCTTTCGATGAATGCCTATTAAATGGAAATAGATAAATTTATTTTCATTATCAAACACTAAGATGCAATGTCCTCATACAATTTGTTTCTCAATCAAATCCAATGTAATGCTAAAAAAATTCAGAAATGCCTTCTAATATCCAAACCAATCACTAAAATATGTCCTTTTGCTTATATGTGAATGATAATCAAATGTAAAAATTCTAATGTCAATCAGACTTTGGGATTTAAACAATCAGAAGCAAACCTCACACAAACAAAAATACACTCTTGTCGTGAATAAACAATAAAGACAAAGATAACCAAATTTTCAAACAAGAACCAAAAACCTCAAACAAAAGAGAAATGTTGGAAAACTGACCTCAAAGATCAAATGGAAAGGTTCATAGACCTTTGGATTTCCCCACAAAATCTTTCACTCAGTCAAATAAACGAGAAGAAACCAACAAGTTAACTCTAGGTCAGCAAAGACAAAGAGTGACTTCAAGGCAAGGAAAGAAAATGTCAAGTTTCCAAACAAGAAGAGATCAATTCTTAGAAAATAGGGTGTTGAAGGCCAATACCAAGATGGATTGAGAGTATGAGACTCTGAGCAAGTGAAAAAGGCAAAAACTGAACTCAAAAATTGAAAAACCTAGAGGTTTTTTCACAAAAAAGGGGGTAGCGCTCTGGTGTAAGGCGCACCAGAGTGTTCCAAAACTGTGTGTAAGACCACCCGGGAGCATTGGCACTATGATAATAAGGGAAAGGGAGTGCTCTGCTTCAAAATTTCATAAAAATGCCTAGGAACTCAAATTTCCAAACAGACTCAGTCAATCAGGGTGAATAAGATGAAAGAAACAGGCAATCAATCAGATCTAAGAATAAAAAAGATAGTATGGAGAAGGTCAAGTGAGTGGTAAAAGGACCAAAATAAGGTCTGGGAAAGGAAACAAAAATCAGAGCTCTTCCCCAGTGGAGTCGCCAATTTTTGTTACAGGTGAATCCTCCTGCGGACAAGCAGATTCTCTCTTGGTCTCTAGACTCCTAAGGCCAAGACAGAAAAGTTATTAACATGGAAACTGACATCCTTTCAGGTCTAATCAAGTTAATATATGAAGGAGAAGAAGAAACATATGTACCTTATTAATGATGTTTTTCCTTGCAAATTTCTAGTTGAGCTTCAATCCTGAGCTCCCTGATAGGTCCTGTAGAACAAAAAAAGATACAATGGACTTCCTATTCTACTGAGACTAGCTCAAATATATATCTATCTACTGAAGACAAACTCATGTGGAACAAACATAAGTTCGAAAGAAACAGGCCAAGGATTGATATATTGATAAGAACAAGTAAAAGTACTTACAATCCTTTGTTGAAGGTGCAACATCTTCTTCCAATTCTCCTTGTCCAACCCCTTTGCTCAAGTAATATACATTGATTTCTTTGATGGAATCTCACTTATGAGATCATAAGTTTCACATATCCAATCTCTTATGTTCATACCACTTATAAGATCATAAGTTTGGTATCAATCTCTAGTTTCTACCATTCTTTCACCATGAGGAGGCCTCCTTATATAACTTTGGAGAGGCCCAACCACTTGAGAGATATTTGGGATAAGTTGAGGATTATTCTCCTTCAATTGAGGATCTTCCCTAAAATCATGCCTTGACCCAAGATTCGAACTCAAATACCTTCAAATATTGAGGGGATTGTCCCCTGATTTCCTCCAACAAACTAAATTTCGCCCAAAAAAGGGTAGCACTCCCCCAAAAGGGGGCACTGAGCATTGTATCACTCCCCCAAAGAGGCCCAAGGAGAATTGGCAGTCCCTGACAGTGGGTAGGGGAGCACTCCCTCCCAAAAATGATATTTAAGTGGTTTTTTCAGTGACAAAAGACTTGTACTCCTTGTCAACTGATTTCTCTTCTTCCAAACTAGCCTTTGAGGTGTCTTAAGTGTCCTTATGATGTCGTTAGAGGCATGACATAGGAAATATGGAATTATGATGTTTGTGACACTTGCTACACTTGAGGTCAATATGTGACACTTGCATACAAGATGTGACACTTACAACACTTGTAATGACGACACTTGCAACACTATTGAAGTGAGTAATTTTGATGTGTAACACTTACTCGACTGAGAAGAGTTGTAAGTGTGTGGCACTGTAGATGTAGAAATAATATAATAAAAGATATGAGAGCCAAATATTTGTCGACGTATCCTCGGGAGGGGGGTGAAACACGGTAACATCCGTGTTGTGTGATAACTGCTTGGATATCTGTATCATCTTTTCAGTAGTTATCTATTATGCTTAATAAATGAGTTGTTATATTTCCTGTGCATTCGTAAATGACAGTGTATTGCAGTTAAAGTTGTAATAATGGTTCAATATATATATCTCTTACCTCACACTCAATCCAAGGCTGTAAACACATGAGTCTTATAGCCACCCATTAAAGCTATCTCGGGTGAGACTGTGCAATGTACTATGTCTATTGTGTTGCCTTCTGGTTTACTAGGAGGGCCAATAGTTTTAGAGGCTTTGTTGGAAACCCGAATAAACATGAACCCTGGGTCAATAAACTCAAACAAAATAGAGGAATAGTAACCAACAACCATAATTATCCTTCTCTAACAACTGAAATTATTTTGGTTGCTCAATGTAGACTTCTTCCTCCATATATCCCTTTAGGAATGTTGATTTCACATCCATATAATAAACCTTTATTCTCTTTGAACAAGCATAGGATAATATCAATATGATTTCTTTCATCCTGGTGACTGGGGAAATTTTTCCTATAAAATATATACCTTCAACTTGAGAGTATCCTTTGCATACCAATATTTCTTTGTTTCTAGTAACTTGTCTATCCTCGTTCAAATTGTTTTTGAAGAACCATTTTGTACCAATGACATTCTCTTTCTTCAGTATTGGAACCATTTCCCATGTGTCATTCTTCTCTATTTGATCTAACTCCTCATCCATATCTTTGATCCAATGCTCATCCTTGATGGATTCTTCAAAATTGCTCAGATCAATAGTATATAGTAGTGCTAGATGTTGTTGTTTTTGTGAGTGGATTATTCTTTTGGTTTCAAATCCTACATATTTATTCCCAATAATCTATTATGATGGATGATTTTTCTGCACTCATCTTTTGGGTGTCTTTGGAGGTACTCGAAGATCCTATTGTTCTTTCTCTTCTTCTGGATACTCTTCTTCTTCATCTGATTCTTCATCTACTTATTCTTCTTTCAAATATTCTTCGTGATCCTATTCAACTAAATCTTTGCTACTTTCTTTTATCTTCCATCCATATGTCTCATCAATCATCACATTGATTCTTTCTACTATTCTTTTGAGTCTTAGATTGAATAATTTGCATTCTTTCATTTTTCTTAAGTACCCAATTAATATGCCTTTGTCAACTCGAGAATCGAATTTTCCAATTTTATCATCTTCTCTTTTTATGTAGCATTTGCTTCTGAATACTCTAAAGTGCTTCAAATTTTCTAGTCTTCCTTTCCATAGCTAGTATGGAGTCTTATCACTATTATTTTTTAGCATCCCTATGTTATGAATGTGAACTATTGTATGCACTGCTTGTACCCAAAAAACATATTTTAACTTGGAATCCATTAACATGGTTCTAGCCATTTCTTGTACCATTATGTTCTTCCTTTTGACAAATCCATTTTGTTGAGGTTTCCTAGATACTAAGAATTACCTCTTTATCCCATGTTCACTGCATAATTTCGTGAATTCCTTTGATGTAAATTATCCTCCATTGTCTAATCTCAAACACTTGATTGTCAACTTTGTCTCAGTTTCAACCATCTCTTTGTATGTCTTGAATTTTTTGAATGCCTCTAACTTGTTATTTAGAAAGAAAATTGCAGTCATTCTTGTGTATTCATCAACCAATAGCATGAAATATTGTTCACCTTTCAATCCCTTCATTCTTGTTGGTCCAAATAGATCAATATGTACAATCTCCAGTGGCTTTTTTGTGGAATACTCCTTTGAATTTAACTTTTTCTTGGTCTGTTTTCCCTGTAGATATTTCTTTCATATAATGTTTGTTGGCTTCGATATCTCGAGCATTTCTCTTTCTGCTTCCTTTTTGTTGACTTTGTCAAGATTATTAAAATTTATGTGACCCATTCTTCTATACTAGAGCCAACTTTCATCGTCCTTTCCTAAGAAACATCTTTCCTTTCCTATTTCATTTGGAACATGTATGTTGCTTAGAGTTATTACAGCTGCAACCACCAACTTTCCTTATTCTTCTTTCCTTATATCACTCTTATTTGATTCAAATACAAGTTTGTTTCCTTGATCACACATTTGACTTACACTTAGCAGATTTTGTTTCATGTCTTCAACCAATAAAACATTTTTTTCCATGGCATCCTTACTTTTGAGATTGATTGTGCCCTTTCTAATAATTATGGCCAAGTTGTCATTCCAAAATGATATTGATCCATCTATTTTCTTCTTTAATGTTGGAAATCTATATTTATCACTTGTCATATGCTTTGAGCATCCACTGTCAACATACCATCCATGTTTCTTGTGTTAAGCTTGTAGAGCAAGATTGCATTCTTCAGTGTTGAACTGATCTTTCTTTCTTATCCATATCATTTGTGGTTCCTATGTATGACTGTTGATATTATACTTTGGTTCCCTTGGAGGAATAGTAAGTCTTCAATACTTATCCATATGTCCAAATTTGTTTCACTTGTAGAATTCCACCGCATCACTCAATGATCCAAATCTTTTGTAGCTTCTATTCCATGCTTCATGATATCTTATTGGATAATTATTTTTTGTATAGCCCTCATCGTTGCTTCTGTTCTTGGTATTGGATTTACAATTCGCAACTTTGTGCCCAAAATTATAACATGAACCAAGAAAAATAGTTTGATACCTAGGAGTGGAAGATCTTTTGAATGGTGCTTCTCTTATGAATCCTCCCTCTTCTTGAGGTCTTTCTATAGTTAGTTGATGTTGATACTGAATTCTTAATCTTATATGTGGTGTAGTGTCTTTGTAATATTCCTCTTGAGTCTTCCTATCTTCTTCTTTCATAGAGGGACCTCTGACAATTTTTTCATAGATTCTTGCTTCTACTTCTTGGTCTGTGGTTTTGGAGCTTGAACCTTTCTCTATATGTGTTTGATTGTATCCTAATCCATATATGTCATAATAAGGTATTTAACTATGAACTATACTATCCAATATCCTTGTGTTGTTTTGTTGCATGTCCCTCTTCTAAAGATATTTTCTTAGAGTGACTATCTCTGCTTCTATGTAATGAATATAGTTGTTATTAATAAGACAATTTTTTTTTCAATATTGATATTTGATTGATAAATTGATAAGATGATTACAATACCCTCATGATAGTTTTCTATATAGCATTGATAGGTCACGAGGTTAGGAGGTACGTGCCTCTTGATTTAATTAACTGATTATTATTTATTATTATTATTATTATTATTATTATTATTATGTTTTTTTTTTTTAAATAAAAAAGGGTAGTGCCTGTTATATTACCATTGCTAGAGTACAAGATTCAAAACTGTGAGTGCTGCCAGTTGTCCCGCCTAAGCAGGAAACCGGGACAGCGTGGCATCCATGTCCAAGTGTCATCCTGAAAGCATAGTTTGCAAAAAAAGACAGGGGTGGTGTCCTACCCGAAGGAAACCAGGACCCATATTTACAGCGTGCTCGCTGATTATTTTATCTAACGCTAAAACTAACTGATAACAGTGACTACTAGATCAAGACCAGAAACAGGTTGAAAGCATGAGGAAACCTTTGGGCCGCATTGTTAGTCCTGAACGCCGGTGTGCCTCCATCTCGCCGGGAACGTATAGGGGCGGGCGCAAGTCGGACACTGTTTCTTCGCTGAAGCTCGGGAATATGCCCCAAAAAACATATCCATCCGCTGGCCCAAGCGCTCCAGTCGAAAAGTCTGGTCGTCTAGCTGATGCCTGATTTCAAGGATAAGATCGAGGTGTCTCCAGTCTGCTACGGGGGCCTACTCCTTACTGGTGTCCTCGTCCGGGTTCTGCGTCCAGTGCCGCTCTGCTCGCCCTGCTTCTTCCTTCTCATTAATGGGCTCCGGGGGAGCCTCCTCCTCCACGTAGAAGGGGGAGTACTGCTGCTCCATGGTGGCTGTGCAGGGGTCGGGCTCCTTGTTGTCCAGTTGACAATTGATGAGAGTGCCGAGGCTTGAACTCGGGTTCCAGTGCTCGGGTGCTGTGAACAGGATGCATCTTGGAGGACTGGGCAGGCCATCGTCTGGTATGACCTCTTCCACATACGCCATTGGTGGCGTACGTGGTTTGGTCCTGCGTCACCATGCGACAAGAGCCATGGCCCTCTCTAACATCTATTTGCGTATGCGACGAGCCTCTGCTGCTTCAAATTTTTGCTGCCTTTTGCGCCGAGATTCCTCCGAGTGCCAGGCAGCTCCCCGGCGTGACCTGCCTTGGATTCGAGGCATGACGGGTCCACTGTAGAAGCTCTGAATGGTGCTATAATCTGTCCAGTGATTTAACTAGAAGGGTGGGATGTCCAAGTGCAGTCATCGTTCCGGAGGAGAAGGAATGAGACTGCGCCTACTCTGAGTCGATTGAAGGTCCAGAGCATCCCGACGCCAACTATGGAATGAAGCCATTGCTCCAACAACGAGTATTTTTATGAACACCACCGCCATATCCTTGGAATTAAACCTCTCCATTACTCTCTGTTGCATAGTGCGTTGGCTTGGGGTACTCTTCGCTTGCACGAGAGGCCTCGTCGCGATGGTTCTCCTATGAAAAAACATGCGGATTAATGGCATGGATCATGCGAGCCGGTAGATGCATTAAAGCAGCGTCCCGGCTCGCTTCCGCATGGCTCTAGTGCGCCACCTGTCACCCCATACGGGAAATGGAGATCATTTCTGGCTAGTTCTTGACATTGGGTGAGGATCGGTGAGGCTGGTGAGCCAGTGCCTTCCCAGCTTATATGTTCCTCCTCCTGATCCACTGCTTCATTGGCTAGGTGATCCGCTACCTTGTTCGCATCTCTTTTAACATGTGAGGTGGTGATGGTGAGATGCGGCTGTAGGTGGTGACTGAATTCTGTGAGTAGGCGATGCAGTCTCCAACTTGGCGAGATTTTTTCAGGGTTGCTGCCATGGATGATTTTGGTTGCTAATATTATGATGATTTGCGAATCTCCTTCCAGTATTATCCTTTGATGACCCCTGTCGCTGGCTATTTGGATTCCTCGCAGGAGACCTGTGAGCTCTGCTACATTG
>JZKD02S1673603.1:220851-231012 GCA_000966675.3 Picea glauca
CTGCTACATTGTTAGTGGAGTCGCCGATGAATCCTACGGCCAAGCCAAGGATTTCCCCATCTGAGTTCCTGAGCACTGCCCCGTATCCTGCTGGTCCGGGGTTGCCTTTGGAGGCGCCATCGAAGTTTACTTTGATGAAGTGTTCTGGGGGGGGAGTCCAAGTGCTTGGGCTGGGGGGTTGTCCCTTGTGGCTTTTAGCTGAAATGTGATGGATCGGGAGGGGTTGCCAACGTTGAAGGATGAGCTGCTCCTCAGGGCTGCATTGTCGATCTTTTTCCTCCCAGAATTTGCTTCTGATTGTTTCACGTATTTGAGCTCTAATTTTGTCCCAGGTGACTTCAGGGAGGGACGTTTGGGAGCGGAAGATACGTCGGTTCCGTTCTTTCCAGATTTGCCAAAGGGTGAATCCTGGAAACAGTTGCCATATAAGATTTAATATGGGGTTGCTGAAGGAGATGTTGTCCCAATTCTCGATTGTACAATTGATGCTGCCTCTGTTTCGGTTGGATTTGCGCATGATCTGCGCTCCGTAATCCCAGATCTGCTGACTGTAGCAACATTCGTTGAAGAGGTGTTCTTTACTTTCCTCCTGCTGAAGGCAGAGTACACAAATGGAGGGGCTAATGAAGCCTCTTTTCCTGAGATTGTCCTAGGTTAGAGATTTATTGTGCACTATTAGCCATAAAAAGGTGGAGATCTTGGGCCAGAAAGCAGAATTCCAAACTTTGATCCAGATGGGCTCCCTGATTGAATTTGGTTGGTCTGTGTACAGCACATAGGCTTCCTTGATGGTGAACATGCCAGCTGTGGTGTATCCCCACCTCAGGATATCCGGGCCCTCCTGATGGATTATTTTCCTGCTGTTAGCTTGAGCATGCCAGCCTTGCAAGTTGACGGTCTCGGGAATACCAAGCTCCTGGTGCGTGGTTTTCCATTTATGCCACCTTTGAGGCAGTGTTTGTGGCATCCATAGCTCCTTGACGGTGGGGAGGGAATTTCGGTGAAGGGCTTCTTTGAGGCCAGATAGCTCTTCTATGGTGCCTAATGGCTTGAGTTGTTGCCAAGAATCTTCCCAGAATAGAGCGCTTCCTCCATCTCTCAGTTCCCAAAAGGCGTGGTGTTGAACTAAGGTGCAATTTTGCTAGGCTGTATTCCAAATATTAGAACCGTGTATATAGTTGTTGAGCCAGATTAAATTGTCTGCTGGAGTGTGGGGTGCATACTTCCTTTTCCACATTTGTGCCCAGGCTGTCGTAGGGTTCTTTAGCCATCTCCACCAGATTTTGGCGCCCATTGCTTGGTTCAGCTTCCCCGGATCCCTGAGGCCCAAGCCACCTTGACTTTTTGGCATGCAGAGCTTATCCCAATTGACTAGAGCCCATTTTTTGTTAGAGTGATGACCACTCCAAAGAAAATTTCTCTGCAGAGTTCTGATTGCCCTGATGACTTTTTTGGGAGCTGCCAGAGCAGTGAAAAGATATGTTGGAAAAGCCTGCAGAACCGATTTTAGGAGGACCAGCCGAGAAGCCAGATTGAGAGGTCTGAAAGTCCAGTTTCGCAGCCTGTTTGAGATGGACAGGAGGAGGCTATCCCAAGAGATGGTGGAGGTTTATGCTCCTGTGAGAGGAACACCAAGGTAGTTGGACGGAAGGGAGCTTCTAGGTATACCCAGAAGTCTGGAGATATGTCGTTGGACAGGGGGCGGGGTGTTGAAAAAGAACAGTTTGGATTTGTCTAAGTTGAGCAGCATGCCGGAGGCCTCAGTGAATTCAGAAAGGATAGAGTTGAGTTTTGAGGCCTCTTGGACAGTGGGAGAGTTCAAAAGGAGGGTATCATCAACAAATTGACTGTGAGAGGGCGTCGATTGAAGGTTGTGCAAGGGTAGGCCTTTGAGGGAGCCATCAAGAACAAAAGCTTTGATGTAGCGGCCTAAACCTTCCGCCAGAAGTATGAACAAGAACGGGGAGAGGGGGTCCCCCTGCCGAATTCCTCTAGATGGCAGGAGGGGTTTTGAAGGGACGCCATTCACAAGGATGGAGAAGAAAGTGGAGGAGGTGAGATTCATGATCCAGCTAACCCAGTTCTGGTCAAAGCCGAAGGAGTCCAGGATAGCCTTGATGTAATGCCAATTGACCCGATCAAAAGCTTTTGAAAGATCAAGTTTGATAAGCATACCTGGCGTTTTGGAGGTTTTGAGGGAGTGAATTACCTCGTTGGCCAGAATGACGCTGTCCATGATCTGTCTTCCTTCCACGTACCCTGACTGCTCCTTTGAGATGAGGAAAGGAAAAATGGCCTTGAGCCTGGTGGCGATGACCTTTGTTATAACTTTGTAGAGGACGTTGCAAAGGGCTATGGGTCTGAATTGTTTGGGGTTGGTCACCCTCTCCTCCTTAGGGATAAGGGTGAGAAAGGTGGCGTTGAGAGCTGAAAGTACCTGGCCAGAGGCTCTTGACTCTTCAACTACTTCCCAGACATCTTTTCGGATCAAATCCCAGCAGTGGTGAAAGAAATCCACGGTAAACCCATCCGGGCCTGGGGCTTTCCCGGCTGGCATGGCTTTGACAGCCTGGTCGACCTCCTCTTGGGTGATGGGCCGATTTAAGGCTGCGTTTTGTTCTGGCGTAACTAAGGCTGGTATGTGTTTTGTGACCCTTTGGATTGCTTCCGTTCTGTCCCCCTGAGGTTCCGTAAGGAGGTCTTGGTAATATTTGTGCAGCTGCTCCTCTATTTGGTAGTGCTCCCTGACTAAGTTCCCTTGGCCGTCCTCGAGGTGAGTGATCCTCTTGATATGCCTCCTATGCATCATGGCTCTGTGGAAAAACTTTGTATTCTTTTCCCCTTCCCTGAGCCATTGAACTCGGGACTTCTGCTTCTAGAGGATTTCCTCCTGCTTCCGCCGTTCCTCCAGATGTATCTGGAGTTGTTCTTCTTCCTACATTAGTTCCTCTGTTCGCTCTCCCGAGATGAAATTTTTTTGAATCTCCTCTAGTCTTCTTTCTGTTTCCTTTATGCTTTGCAGTATGTTGCCGAAGTTGTTTTTGTTCCAATGCTTAAGCCACTGCTTGAAGTTCTTTAGTCGCTGTTGGAACCTGTACATGCATGTGCCGTGGTCTATTGCCGCTTGTTCCCACCAAGATCTGGCGAGTCTGTTGAAGTCTGGGTGGGTGAGCCAAAATTTTTCAAAGTGGAAAGGTTTGTACCTGGGGGGCTCTCCTAGGTCCATTTGTAGAGCCACGGCCCAATGATCTGAGCATGATCTTGGAAGAATGAAGCTTTCCAGGTGAGAGCCTGAATCCATGATTTCCTCTGCTACAAGGAAGCGATCCAATCTGCATGCAATGTGCTGGGGGCCTGATCTACGATTGGACCAAGTGAAAGTACCATTGCTAGTTTCAATATCTACTAATTTTAACTGGTCAATGAGAGCTTTAAACTTACCGCTGTCTTGATCGAGTCTTTTGACTCCTCCAGTTTTTTCCTCCAGAGTCAGGATCATGTTGAAGTCGCCTCCAAGGATCCAGTTCAGGGTGGTCACCAGGGTCCTGATCTGCTCGAGTCGCTGCAGGAACTTATCTTTGTCCTGGGCACTGTGTGGTCCATAGACATTTGTGATGGCCCCTTCTTGGTTCGTGCCCGTAACTGCAAAGTAAGCTGTTATGGTGCCCGCTGTTGTGAAGGGTTTTCTTATGCTCACACTGGCTGGATTCCATAAAATAGCGAGGCCACCGGAGGCTCCCGTGGAATCAATTGTTATGGAGTTGCAGTCTCGCTAGATGCGCTGAGAGATTGCTTCAACCTCTGCTCCTTTACATTTGGTCTCTTGAAGCAGCAATATATTGGGTTTCTCTTCCATAATTCTTTCTCGGAGGATCCGTTGTTTGGATCTTCCATTCAGGCCTCTGATGTTCCAGGTGATGATCTTCATCATTAAGAGGGGGGTGCTGTGTGGAGGTATCCCTCCGAAAGTTTTTGTATCTGCCCTGAGTTTATCATGAGGTTGTCGGCTTCCTTGATTAGTTGGTGCGTCGGTTTTCTTCCTCTTCTTTTGTTTTCACGAGGGATGCATTTCGTACTCGAGTTGGAGTCCATTGCTATGCCTAGGCATGCCGTAGATCCTGCGGAGGAATTTAGAAAGACTTTGTGTACTTTGCGAAGTTGTTCTTCAGGGAGGGTTTGCAGGTCCTTCTGATTAAGAGCCTCCTCCAGCTTTTCGAGATCTATTCCGACCAGATCCCTATCGTCCAACAGCATTGGGGTATCTCCATCGCCTTCTCCTTTTCTTCCATTGGCGTTTCCTCAATGCGCTGGTCAGGGTCTGGATTCAGATTTTGCGTTGGCTGTTGCTGAGTAGTTTTGTGCGGGTTCTGGACCTCCTCTTCTTCTGGTAGTTGCTCCAGGATCTCGTAAGCGTTCTTTGTGGCTAGGTTTTGCCTAACATTTGCAGTCTGCTTCTTTGGGGGGTTTCTTCTCCTTGATGTTACTGTAGTGAAGCCGTCCTTTTGCAGGGTTTCATTTGGTTTTGCCGCTTGTTTGATGATGGGACAGTCTCGATACAGGTGGCCATGTTCGTGACATCTTCTCCATCGGAATGGTATGTGATCGTAGTCCAAGGTTTTTTGCCATTCCTCATCTTGATATTCGATGGTTACCGTTCCCGGGAGAGCCTTGGATATGTTCATGTACACATAGATTCTGGCATATGAGGTGTACTTCCTCTGCCTTGTGGCTTCAGAGGCTTTCACATATTGCCCCAGGGTGTTCCCAATGCCCATTAAAATCTCCTCCAGCCAGAACTCTTGCGGCAGGGAGTACAGGCGTATCCAGACAGGGGCCATAGTGAAGTCTTCTTTGTCCGGGTTGAATCTCTCAGTCCAGAAGCGGAGGAACAGTCCGGCCGAATTGAAGAAGTATGGCCCATTTTCAAAGATTCTGTCTTTATCCTCCAGATTGTACAAAATGATTGTGAAGAAGCCTTTGGAGCTGAGTTGCAGCTCGTAATCCCCCTTGGGGTGCCACCAATACTTGATCCACTTATGGAGGTTTCTTTCTGCCGGCCAGAGCCCTAGAAATTTGCCGATTAAGGCATGCTCTCTCATAAATTGCATGTTCCTTCCAACCCTGGTTGAACTGATAAGATACCGGGGCGGTTTCTCCATTTGTGGAATACACTTGCCGGGCTCCCAGCTGCGTGGTGGCTTAGGCTGAGAGGTGTCGGCTTCAGTTTCTGTCTCTGTCTCCATTCAGAGACTCTGCTCCTTAGCAATCAGCTGTTCCCGTACCTGCGGCGACGGTTCGAAGGTGGGTCGCGCCGCTCTGGTTCCCGCTTTGTCATTAGCCGCTATGTTGTGGTATGAGGGGGGTTGCCCCTCCCCCCCCCGCTGTTTCCATATTCTTGCAACAATGGAGTTCGCGAGATCTTCTGTGACCTTGGCGGTGTTTTTGCAGCAGAGGTCGGCGCCTGCAATCCGCAGTCTGCCCGTCGAGGAAGATAGGGTTTCATCAGAGCCCCAAGTGTCCTGTCTTTCCAATATTTTAGTGCCTCATGATATTCTTATTATTATTATTATGTTTGTAACATTGCCACTCACTTAATATTTTTCTTTGTACTCAAAGCAAGGTGAGTGATGGGTATTGTCAGAGGAAATGTTTTGACTCCCATGATGAATCTTCTTCTAGAAGGTTTTTCCATTTGATGATATATTGTCTAATGGTTCTGGAATGTAACACTTTTTCCTTAGTGGCAAGAATACCTTTTGGTTCTAAAATAATTCTTCCTTCATCATCGAATTCAAGGATTTATTTTTGAATTGGTTGATATTTCCCAAGCACTTTATTGAGACATGAGACATGGAAGACATTGTGGATGTGACAATTTTCTAGAAATTCCAATCCATAAGCAACCTTGCTAATCTTTTTGTTAATTTGAAAGGGTCCATAGAATTTTGGAGCCAAATGCTTCTTCCCTTGTTGCTTAAGGGATAATTATTTGTAGGGTTGAAGTCATACAAACACCCAATTTCCTTCTTCAAATTCTCTTTCTGGCCTATGTTGGTCTACTAGTTGTTTCATTCGATTGCGAGCTGTTGCTAGGTTTTCTTTTAATATTTGAACAATTTTCTATTCTTCCTATAGCTTATTCCTTATTTCTTGGACCTTAGTAATAATTAATGTAACTCTTTCCATTTAGGTGATTCACAATCATATAAGTCTTGGAAAGGAGTAATTTTTGTCGACGTGTGATATGTATATTTATACCACTATTCGACTAAATGTAACCATTGAGACCATTTATTTTGCTTATCTGTCAGAAAGCATCGTAGGTACATTTCTAAGAATTTATTTACAATTTATGTTTGACCATCTGCTTTTGGATGGTAGGCAGAGCTCATATTAAGGGATATTCCTGTTTGTTTGCAAAAATCTCTCCAAAATTTTCCTTTAAATTTTTCATCCCTATCGCTAACAATAACCTTTGTAAATCCATGTAATTTATAATTCTTTTTGCAAAAAACATCTGCAATTTTCTTTGTTTAGTCAGTTTTCCATACTGCCATGAAATGTGAATATTTGGTTAATCTGTCAACCGCAATTTTTTTTTATCCTTCCCATTATACATGGGTATCCCTTCAATGAAACTCATTGAGATCTCTTCCCATTTTTGGTCAAGAATATGTAGGTGGTGAAGTAATTCTGGAGTAATAACATTTTCATTTTTATTCCTTTGACATATTTCACATTCAGCAACAAATCTTTGAATATCCTTATTCATTTCTTTCCAATAGAATGATTGTCATGCATTATAGTAGGTTTTGAAAAAACCAACATGTCCTGATGTTGGGGAGTTGTGCGACTCCCTTAACACTTTCATTTTAAATTTTGAGGATGGAGTTAGGTAGATTTTGTTCTTGTACGATAAAATGTCATTTTTCTATTCAAATTTGGGCTTTTGATCCAAATTGTTGATTATGGATTTTGATTCAGGATCTTTGGCATATTCAACTCGAATCTCATCCATCCAATCAAGAATGACTATTGTTGTTTCATATGATTTTACTTCCTCGTATTTTTGTGATAGTGCATCAACAACTATATTGTATTTCCCTTTTTTGTGTATTATTTCCATATCAAAGGTGGAAAGTTTCTCCACCCATTTTTGTTGTTTTGTGGACAACTATTTTTGCCTTAGTAAGTATTGAAGACTATTGTGATCAACACGTATCGGAAATTTGATTCCTAAGATATATTGTTACCACTTAGCTAATTCATGCATAATGACTAACATTTCCTTATTATAAGTATATTTTAACTCTTCCCTTCTGTTGAGCATTAGAATTTCAAATGCTATTGGGTTCCCATATTGCATTAATATTGCCCCTATTCCAATTCTTGATGCATCACATTCTACTACAAAAGGTTTTGTAAAATTTGGTGTTGCTAACACAAGTGTAGATGGCATAACCTTTTTAAAATTTTCAAAACATTATTTTGCATTGTTATCCCATTTGAAGGAATTTTTCTTTAATAGGTTTGACAATGGTGTTGTCAAATGAGTGTATTTCTTGATAAATCTTTGATATTAACATGTTAATCCAAGGAATCCCCTTAGTTTTGATATTTTTTTGGGTTTGGTCCATTCTGTGATTTCCTTGATTTTATCGGGGTCCACCTTGACTCCTCGAGATATGACATGACCACGGTATTCTACTTATTCTTTACCAAATGAACATTTTGATAGTTTTTCATAGAACTGATTTTTCTCTAAGAGAGAAAGAACCTGCTCTAAATTCTTATATGTTCCTTCCAAGTTTTACTGTAAATAAGAATATCATCAAAGAAGACCAATATGAATTTCTGTAAGTAGGGGTGAAAGATTTGATTCATAGTTGCTTGGAAGGTAGCTAGGGAATTGGTTAACCCGGACGACGTGACTTTAAACTACTAGTGACCTTCCTGTTTCTGGAAAGCAGTTTTTGGTACATCCTCTAATATTACTCGAATATTGTAGTACTCTGATCTTAGATCCAATTTTGAGAAGTATTTTTCTCCATGGAGTTCATCTAGCAACTCGTCTATGAAGGGTATAGGATTTGTTTTTTATGTTTATTGTATTTAACCCTCAACAGTCTATACATAGTGTGAAAGATCCATCCTTTTTTCTAACCAAGATTACTGGGGTTTCATATGGGCTTCTTCTTGTAATAAACACACATTTTAGTAGTTCTTGGATTAGCATTTCTATCTCTCTCTTATGGTGGTGAGGGCATCGATAAGGTTTGATATTAATAGGAGATGAATATGGCTTAGCCTAGATTACATGTTCTATCTTTATTTCTAATGACAACTTCATAGGTAGGTATTGGAATACCTTGTCATATTTCTGGATTAATGTTTGAATTTATGGATGTTGATATTAGACTATTTCTGTTGTTAATAACTCCATTTGATGACAATGTGCCACGTAAGATGGTGCTCCTTTTCGATTAAGTTTTTCCATTTTTCATGAGGATATAATTTGGGTGGGGGTGGTTGGAATCCATATAATTTGTATTGTCTTCCTTCCCATTTGAATTTTATAATTTTTTTTTTATGATTTCTACCTTAGGTCCCTAATGTTTGTAACCATTTAATTCCCAAGACGACATGTACTCCTCCCAAGGGTACTGCGTAGAACCATGTTTCTAATTCATTATCTTCTATCTAAATATTGACCTTGTGACATTTTCCTACTCCAATTGTTTTTCCATCTGCAACCATTACTCTTATGTCTGAGACTGGATATATGAATAGGTTTAATTTCCTTGCAAAATTTTTGTCCTTAAAATTGTGGGTGCTCCTTGTATCTATAATAATGGTGACAACCTCCTTTTTTACGTGCCCTCTTAGTTTTAATGTTTGTGGTTGAGCTATTCCTGTAATTGTTGCCAATGATATCTTGGGAATAGCCTCTTATTTTTTTGTATTGGGGGCATCGCCTTCCTCTTCACTTTCGTTATCTGAATCACTGTCGGATGTGTTTGATTCTTTCTCTGCTTCACAAGTATATACTTTTTTCTTGTTGCATTTATGCCCAAACAACCATTTGTCTCCACAATATCGACACTTACTTCCCCATTTTTTATTTGAGTCATGATTCCTGCCTTCACCTTCCCTCAAATGAGGCGGTACATACTTGTTATACTTTTCTGTAGTGTATTTATTTGTTTTATCATCTGAATATTTATTTAATATTTTTGGATTTGTGAATGTTGGCTTATTGAACTTGTTTTTTTGTTCTATTAGCCTTTCTATGTGTCTAGCATCCTTGATCATTTTAGGATTCCATAGTTTAATTTAAATACAGATGTAATCGTTTAGGCCACATATGTACATTTTGATGAGCTTCTCATCCGTGAATCCACATTTCCTTGTTTCTAGGACCTCCCATTCGTGCCTATAACCGTCTACATTTCCCTTATATTTGAGATGCACAAACTTGTTTTACAGGTCATCATCCTCTTTATCATGAAATATTTTAAGTAGGGTTGTTGTGAAGTTTTTCCAATGGAAGGAACACGATTCACATTTACTGAAACATGAAAGGTACCAATCATAAACTTATCCTTCTATATTATTGGAGGTTGTCATTACCTTCTCTCATTCACCTAGCAAGGGGTTTGATTCAAAAATTTTGTCCATTTTTTTTAATCCAAACAACAACTCCTCTATGGTCCTTTCCGTCATACTTTTATAACTCCTTTTTAAATTTCTGGTAATCTCTGTCATGGAATATGGATGTGTGCATATTTCTCAAAAACATTTCCTCTGGAATTTCCTGGTTTCCTTGATTTTTTGAATTTATTTTTGGTATTTTCAGACTTAGTGGTGGTCGTCAATAAGATAAGGGTTATGCGAATAAGGCCTCGCCACATTTTGTTAATTTTTCAATTTTTTCTCTATAATCATCAAGTCTTATTTTTGTTTCACTTTTATCATTTTTGGAGAGCGCCAATAATCTTTCACTTTGTTGTATTAACTTATCAATTTTGTTGTCAATCTCTATGTTTTTGGGTATTCTACCCTACGGACTAATAAGCTAGGGCTCTAAACTTATACGCAGAAAATGACCCTTGAGATTGAACTTTTAACCTTCTACCCAAAATCTCAACCCCTTTTCGAGCA
>JZKD02S1673603.1:233438-247895 GCA_000966675.3 Picea glauca
GAGAAATTTTGTTACTTTTAACCATAGTATATTCTTCAACAATATTCAACAATTTATCATTAGCATTCACTATATAATTAGCAGTATAATCATAAATGACTTTACATCACAATATATACATAGTACACCATAATTTACATGGAAACCCAAATTGGAGAAAACCACAGAATGATTTTCTTATATATCAAAAGAATACGTTCATTGGAAGTGCCAACTTCCTAATTCTCCAACTACAACTAGAAGGAGGATCCAACCCCCTATTCTCAGGATCCAACCAAAAGGAATCTATAACTCCTTAAATTATATAGCTCCAACTAGAAGGAGGCTACAACCCCCTAATTTCTCCATCTCCAACTGGAAGGTGGCTACAACCACCTATCCTTTCCCCATCCTGTCACCCTGAAATATAAGTGTAGACCAACTGTCATTATCACAACCAATGCCACTGTCACTGTCACTATCACTGCAACTATCACATCAACCTGTAACTTGTTAGCCTGTCACCATATCCAATCTGTGTGCCTCTACCATACCATGCATCAACTATGTACCAACATGTGAACTATAACATAAATCAATCGTAAATCATAACATCAACCATGAATAAAACATGTACCATATACCATAGCATCAATCATGCATAGACATGTAACTTATCATCAATGAAGTATCTCAAAGAAACAATGCATGTCCCTCAAGCATATGCCATCATACAACATGAACTCAAGAATATGAAATATAAAAACCATGTCATGTATTGAACCATATATAAGAGTACTCCTCACTCAACCAAGAAACCAAGATATACCATATCCAAATACCGAACTAACCATACCAAGTATGCCTCAAACATACACCATATCATGACCAAAAGTGACCAGCAAAACACATATACAACCATACCAATACCTTTGTATTTGACCTAAAACTCTGAGATGATGACCTGTAGACTTCATTCATACTTCAGGGACTTGGTACCAACATTTACTCAAACATTCATGAGACTTTTTCTAGATACATGACTTTCTCTTCTACTACCTGTGTATATACACACTTTTCTCCATTGTATCCCATGTACATACACTCCATTTCTGACCTGCAACCCATGTATACCTAAAAATCTAGGGTTTTTTATAACTCTGAAACTTTCTCCTTCGACCTCCCTTTTCTACCTCAAAAAATGACGCTACAACCTTAGAAAAAATATCACTAGATCACAAAAAAGATAAGCAATAAATAAGTGTGTGAGTATGCTTGTGAAGGAATCCTTGAAGTGTTTAAATACTTGTGCTAAGTAAATCCTCTCCTTAATTTAGGGCTTCTAGGGTTTTCTTGTTACAACAACTTTACCCTTTCATTAAAGACTTGTATCCAACTAGGGGCTTCTTGATCACTTCTTCGGGGCTTATAACTTCACAAAGTCATATCTCCCTAACCGTGAGGAACTACGTGGCCTTCCACATTTCACCGAAAATGGAACGACGAGTACTGTCCATTTATGAGTGTCTTTCCTGAATTTACTATATCATTCATGTTCATATTCCTTATTCAACTTTGTGTACCAAAACCACACCATTGAGGCTTCTTCAAGGGTTGACATCAATGACAACCAAAATATCAACATCCTAGATATTCTCATAAGAATTTAGAGGGGAGAATTACATAGTTGTTACCACAAAAGTGGAAAAGTTATCCAATTATAAGAAATGGTTTATCATTAAACCATGCACGAAAGAGAGTGTGGTTAAATGATGTCTTGTACACAAATTTTACTCTGTTTTCGACATCATTTACACATTAAACCAATTAAGTAATAGAATATTACAAATTCAAATGAATCATAAGCATCTCCTATGATTAATCATGTTATATATAAATGTGTTATAAACATGTCGACATCATTTACACATTAAACCAATTAAGTAATAGAATATTACAAATTCAAATGAATCATAAGCATCTCCTATGATTAATCATGTTATATATAAATGTGTTATAAACATGAACTATGATAAATCAATGATTCACATAAATAATGAACACAAAGTACATAAATAATGAACACAAAGTAACTTTGAAAACATAAATATACATTAATTAAAATAATATGTAGTTTTGTCTATCATACTAACACATAACTACAATGCCTCTTTTATTTCTCCCCATGGGGACATCGATAAGAATACCATCCACCTATCATCATAAGCAAACAACATTTTTCCCTATAAACATTGTAATTAATGAATAATTCATCATAGGATTCAAATTTTGTTTACCAATAGCACAAATATATGTTTTTGGAAATTTTGTGGACATAAAATCCTCTTTGTAATTTTATATTCCATAAATATGAAAATTTCCTAAAATTTACTTCACCTAAAACTATTAATAAATCCTACAATATTTTTATTTATGTGTAGTTTTCCATCAATATAAACATGATCTTTGAGTTGATCACCAGGTAGAAGAAAATTGTATGTTGATATCATATATCTACATGTTGCAACCCTCAAATAGTCAATAAGGGAGTGACGTTATATGGCATCGAAAGAACTTCAATACTACCTTGTTTCAAAAACCACGGATGAGTATAAAAAATCCTAGATATTGTCATAATATTTTAGAGGGGGAAATTACATAGTTGTTACCACAAAAAGGGAAAATTTATCCAAATGTAATAAATGGTTTAACATTGACCCATGCATGAGAGAGAGTGTGGTTAAATGATTTCTTGTAAGAAAATTCTAAATTTAGAGGTAAGGAAATATCTAAAAGGTCTTTTTGAACATCATATCATGAAATATTAGATTGTGTATTTCTCTTTAGCAAACTATTCCGTATTGCACCCACCACCTTAGATCGCTTAGTTTTAATGGGTACAAAAAATGATCCTTGGATATTTAAACACTTATCACTTTATGATGGGATAGTAGGGAACGCGCTCAGGTTGTCTATGCTAGACACATTTCTCATAGGCTCAAGAAAATTCTTAAATTTAGGTTTTTCCCTTGTATGCCCAACTTCACTTATGGGGTTAGGAATAAATGTAAAAGACATACATCCATCAACATATAGAAGTTTATATTGAAAATAATTATTGAACACTTACTCAACAAGACATTTTTCTTATTCCTTTGCATTGTTTACAACCACATACAACCCTTGTTTAAAAAAAAACACCCCAATAATTTGTAGGAAATCCCACCTCCTCTGACACCATAGATGTGGATTGTTCTAGATGTGGATTGTTCTAGGAATTTTTTTTTCATATACAGATCTCCCATATGCATCGCATGGAATATTTTTAAGAAGTGGCCCACATTGAAAAGGATGATTTCAATTATGCACTATTTGAGAAGTGGCCCACATATTTTACAATAATCTTTAAGTAATCAGTCTGTAAGTGTGAGCAAAATCACTTTATAATTTAAGAAACCTACATAGATGTTTTCTTCCCGATTTTAAGTATCATTAATGTTATCATGATGTTATCATTGAATTGGTTTAGATTTCAATACATGTATTAAATTCACAATCTTAGAGTTAATTTGTTCATAGATCCTACTAATTTATGCCCTGATTAATATGGATTATTTTAAAATGTACATGTTCCAATGTTGAAGTGACTAATGATGGTGGTGAAGCTCGATTCTTATTAGAATCACTACTAATGGTATACGAATTTATAATGGTTTTTGAGCTAGGTTCCTGTAAAATCTTATGAGCACAACAAATTATTAGTATGTTATACAATTATTTTTTTCCAGTACATTTTTGAAAGTGTATAGATGAGTAATCTCAAATTATAGTTGAGTATAGTTAGACAATACTTACAATATTATAATAATTTCTAATAGTATACTTGAAACTGACACTAGTAATAAATCTGAGATGATATAACATGCTCAAGAAAAAATGAGTAATAAACTATGATTTTTTCAGTAAGTGACTTTCCTTTGTCGTCATGATAGAAATAAAATTAGGAGTTAGACTTAGTACATAGACTTCATAAACTAAGATCAAGACTTTGTGTGACTTTGGCAATTTAGGACTTGAGACTTAGACCTTAGGAATTATGCTTAGGCTTAAAACTTACACTTCAAATTACGAGTCAAACTTAGGTTTAGCACTAAAATTATATGTAGACCTATACTTAGACTTAAACATAGGATTAGGACTTGGAGTACTTAGCCCTAGGAATGGGAATATAAATCACACTCAGACTTAGGACTCAAACTTAGGTTTAGCACTAAAAATTATACTTAGATCTAAATGTAAACTTAGAATTAGGTTATGACTTGCAATTAGACCACCTAGGACTATGGATATAACTTAGACTTAAAATTAGAATAACCCCAAGTCCCCATACTTGGGATCCCCTTTCATTTTATCCTTCATGGTCCATGCCTAGGGATTTAGGCCATCACACATGCCCTATGTGATATAATAATGTTCATTTCAAATACATTTATAACATGAAGTATGGTTCTCATGACCATCT
This sequence comes from Picea glauca, assembly GCA_000966675.3. Classification (NCBI taxonomy): domain Eukaryota; kingdom Viridiplantae; phylum Streptophyta; class Pinopsida; order Pinales; family Pinaceae; genus Picea; species Picea glauca. The sequence continues at coordinate 237,940 of JZKD02S1673603.1, forward strand.
AAGGAGTGGTCTAGTGGCAAACAACATGGTACACGATCATAGAAATTTCCTTAAGGAATCATGGGCCATGTGTGATGTCTTATACCACCAGACTTGCCCTAGATAAGGAATATTAATTATCCTATGAGTGATATGTGGCCACCATTTTAAGGATTGATGCATCAAAGTTAGTTCACTATATCCATTTCATGTTCTATGCCTGAAATATGGGGCATTAGGCCATAACAATATCCCTTTTAGCTCAAGAGGATACATGTAGACCCCAAACCACCACAACAATGGGATATGGTTGTACTTTTAAGGTTTCCACTACAACAATTTACCAAAGCCAAAAGACATAGTTGTAGGCCAAAAAATTAGGAAGTGATTTTCAAAAATCACCACGAAAAGTTCAATAATAAATATTTTAGGGGTGGATTTTCAAAACCACTACCAAAAATCATATTTTGATGGTGGCTCTTTTATAATCACTCACGAATATACCAAAGATTGAATTTTAGGGGAAATTTTAGAAAAAAAAAACTTGAAAATACATAAAAATATACACTCCCAAAAATAAATCACATCAATCATAGTTCATATGAAAAAGGTATATAACGATTTGAAGTCTCCAAAATGTAGTAAAAATATTGCAACAATGAGTAAAAAAATAGTACATGCTCTTTCAATATGCAAAAAATTCACTTATTTACAATGCAAAGTAAAATATTTTTAGGTTTTACATGTTCCCAATAAACTTTTGTTTCTCGTTCAAGTCCAAATATTCATATTTAATCAATTCCAAGTTTAAATTAAGCCTTGGAACCTACCAAACTCCTAACACATATTAAAATTGTGACTATTAAGGGTTTATGAATCTCTTAATAGATCTTAATAGTGATGCATATTGGTCTCCAATCCATGGCTTTATGATCGTATGATTTTTTTTTAATGACATCCTAGGGATATAGGTGATTATAATGGTTAGTCAATTAAGTTTTACCAACAAATTAGAAAAGGAAATTGGCGAAACTCACTATGGTTAATTAATCAACAATTCATTTAGTGAGATAGAAGCCATAATGCTAGAAATTTAAATGGAAGAAGGAATATAACTCACTTGGAACTCATTGTTGTAGATGATGAAGATCTTTGCACTAAAGTGTAGAGTTGTGATAGTCCTCTAATAATGATCCATGTCCAAAATGACTTGCACACTAGATCTGCAATAATGAAATATGTGTTATGTTGGTTTTGTCACTTGGGTGAGAAAAACAACAACACTTGCATGTCTAGATGAGCCTGCTAGACAAGACAGAAGTTTTGTGAGTGGGTTAGATAAGCCAAACACTTGTATAAACAAAGAAATAAACTAAAACAACTAAGAAATAAATGTTAGAGAGCATGAGAAACTTAGAACCATGAAAATCAAATGATGTCTAACATAATCCTATGAATGGATCAATAGATTAGTAGGAAAAACACCATAGAGAAAGTTTAGGGACTTATGAGTCCTCTCTTCCTCCTTGAGAGGGCTCTTAAGTTCCCTAATTGAGAGCTCTTCACACAATAGAAGAAATGGAAAATAGAGAAGAACAACAAGCCTCTTCACTCAAGAGGTGAGTCGAATGGCCTATTGCAATGGTGCTTGAAGGCTTCCAAGAGAAAAGAGGATTCCCAAGGAATAATTCTTGCAACATAACAATACTATGAAGATATTGGTTTCTTAGCACACCCATGGCTCTTATTTATAGCATTCATACATGGGAAAATGTAATTGGTTCATAGTGTGAACAAGGGGCCTTTTAGGGCACCCTCTAGACCTTGACGAACCCCCAAGCTAGATTTCACTCAGATATGAGTGTCAAATCACATTGGGGGTCAGTCCATAAGTGGTTGAGGGTCTGAAAAGATCCATAAATGCATCGTTCATATAAGTGCCATGAATTTTCTTGTACATAGTCATGCATTTTGTGCATTATGTGCACCGAGGGCTGTGTTGGACCGCGAATACTACGCACTGTGTGCACACTTCCTTTGGTGAATCTGCACATTTCAATTTTTGACCTAACTGTATAGTTTTTTGCCTTTTGAATGAATTTTTGGTGTTGTAGGTGAACTAATTATTGTTGGCATTGATGTGTTTCTTTAACCATTTGTGTGCAATGTTGCTAACGATTTTTCAGTGATAACAAATTCCCCCTGATGTATGAGGTTAAGAGAATACGTATAGCTGAAATACATCAATTTTTATTTAGTTGAGAGTGCCATTTTATGAAGAGTGAAGATAGGAACTGCAAGAGCGATTCACCGAAGGGAGAGGGAACACTGTGGGATCCAGACCTTTCGCTAGGGAGAAAAAACAAAGTCTATGTATAAACGAGGCGGACATGCCCCATGCTCGTGTCATGAAACAAAAATGTGAGACTATAACTGAAGATGTATGTTGATGTAGGTAACTACAATTCCCTCGAGGTAGTTGATAATGACAAATGATAGTTTTGAATGGTGAACAAACTCTGAATTGAGGCAAGGATGACTGTAAGAATTTTCGATGACTCATAGTTGATGGCTTAACAAATTCAGAGGTCTTCAACTGGTATGGAAAAACTGTAATATTCACATAGTAAGAACCACCGTAACATGAGATTTTGCCAAAGTCAAATGTTATGGGGGTCAACGGAATCAGAGAGAAATGATGATTATCTTTGTCTCGTCCAAGAATCCTCAGTATAAAGATAATGAGAGTCAAGATACTACCGCCCTTCTGGAAACTGTGTTGATGTCGACAGGAAAGGAGATGTGACTCCAAGAAGCCAAGGGCTTTGTGAAATCCACTGAGTAATAGGTATATCATGTAATGACGAGTAACATGAATGAATTCAAGATTATGTGAGACTCAAGACTGCCCTTGGTTGGGGAATTTTGGAGGCTGATTGGCAGCAACCGTAAAAATAGATCTAGTGTCAAGGGGACGACTAGATATGGGTTTAAATTGTGCTAGAGACTAACAAAGTGAACAAACTCAAAGATAATGGGTATATGGACTTGGGATACTTAGGGTTTGTAAATGATGTCAGTATGAAAAGAGAGTGGATGCCCCAACCAAGGGTGACATGGTTTTCTTTGCTAGGGAAAAGAAGGCCATCAAGGGTGATGACAAAAAAGCTAAGAATATGTTGGAAACAAAGAATTTTTACAATTACTAAAGAAATAAAGAATAATTTGGGTTGAGTATACAGATACAGAAATGGGTTCCCTAGGGAAATATGGCTTGGCCTATTAGGGATAAAGTTTTTGAAAGAAAACTGGTGGAGGGTGGGGGCCCCATGGGTGGGTTTTTGTATTAGGTAAATGGATGGAGGACAATCTGCAGATGGGAAAACTGATGGTGGATGAGATGGAGGTTTAATGATACTACAGAGGTGTAGTCAATAGAACTGATATGATATGACCTGGGATTCCATTGGGAAATTTATAAATATGATGAGAAGAAGTATGGGGTTGATTCTCAGAAGTGCATAAGACTATCAGGACTCCCATTCCTAGGGGGTGAAATCAACATGAGTGTCAAGTTGCCAAGGGGAAATATGAATGGGACAAATCATGTGGGGGAGAGTGCTACCGGGTGACATTACCCAAACGCAACAAAAGTAAAGGTATTGAAAAGACGAATGTAAGGACCCTAAAGTTAAATGTCAGAGGGTATGACTGGGAGATGCAATTGATTTATAGAGGGAATAATTACATGTGAGTTTTGAACATATACCTGAAGGGGTTGTAATCTTGCATAACAAGTACCTACACACATTTAAACCAAATACCTGACATGAAAAATATCTAATGAGAATGATAATATAACAACTATTTGATAAAATTGAAAGTGAGCATGCGTACCTGAACATGATGTGAGAAAAAGGCTCCTCAGGGGCCAAATGAAGATGATGCTCGAGGAAATGTGAATGTGTAGATGGCGGGACCAAGATCTCGTGGCTAAGAATGGATTGGAAAACGAAGGATCTGGGCTCCTATAATAGAGTGTGGAAGTTGGGAAAAAGTGCCTGTATATGGATGGTGGGCCCATAGTGCCACCTCATTTGCACTAAAACTATTGGTGATATGGAGAGAGTGTTGTGAGGTGAATTGGAATATTATGGGAGCTTGGGGCTACCAATCAGGCAGGTGAAAGATCTATTATGAGAGAAAAAGTGCTTAATGATGGAGCACATTCCATGGGAAATTGAGGGTAATGATTTCCTCCAGGATATCTTTGTCATCGTGGTGATAGGGGGAGCTATCAATGGGTAAGTTTTATTGTCTTTAGGTTGTGAGGACATAGAAAGGATATCGTGTATAGGGTGTGAGGGACCGCTGGACAAAATGTGAATACCCTGATACTGTGGAAGGTGCCTCATTCGCTTAGGGACTGATAAGGAAATATATCGAATGTTAGTAGTGTGAGTCTCAACAGGGAGTGGCTGAGAGGGAACTAGTCGAGATATGCGGAATACTATGGCTAATGTTTGGCAAAATTGAGGTAGAGATGGGAAATGATGAGTCTAGTGGACATAATATGAGAATATGGCACAAGTGAATTTGGTTTGCAACCCCTTATTGCATGTGGTTGGGGACTCTGTAGTATTAGTGGAGTACTTGGTGGAGGGATGAAAAATGTGGTTTCTCTAGGAAGCTAGATCAGATTGCATAACTCGGGAAGAGTAGGACATCTACTGGTGGGGTGTCCTTCTCTTTCGCATAGTGTGCAAGGAGGTTGATCTCAAGGAGGAATTGGATCTATGTGCTCGTTCTTCTTCCATTTTCCCCCAGTGGTGGTGGTGTTGCTGCTAGTTGGGGATGGGGGTGGCGTGGCAGGGGCCTATATGGGGATATGCATCGGTAATCCCTCTGTCCGAGGAGGGAGAGATGGCGTGGGGACCATCATGGGTGGATGGAGATACCATACGGGGATGGAAAGAACCATCTTTGGAAGTGTGAGAGTAGCAGCTACCTAGAATGCTTGGATGCCAGGTGGGGGGTAGAAGAAGGGAATTTGAGTAATGGCTTGAGGGACTATCTCTTAAACTATGATTTTCTTCTTGGGGGGGGGGGGGGGTGAATTAGGGATAAGTGGTGTAGTGAGGTTCGTAGGGAATTCATGAGGTAATAGCTCTTCAATTGGTGGAATTTCGATGTGGGAAGGTTCCCTTGAGGGATGGGTAATGTCTCTTATATCGATTCCATCATTAGAAGATAGGACACACACTTGTGTTGAAGGGTGTAAGAGCAGTGGTGCTCCATGATATGTCACCAATAAGGATGGGTCTTTGAAATTTTTGAGGACCCATGTCGATGACTAAAGAAGCATCTGAGCTAATGCATACAAGGGAGAGAATATTATCAATGTTGGAGGAATGGTTAGCCTCATAATGTGTAGGTTGGTCGATGGTGACGATTTTCGTGTTGTGGGGGAACATCACCATTCGAAACACAGAAGAGGCGACTACCTTCATAGAATACATGTAGCTATGTCCGAACAAGATATTGTAATCAAGTGGGGTATCAATAACTTCAATGTCTATGAGAATGATTTTTTCCCCAAGTTCTACAGGGACGTTTTGAAATATCCCTTCAGGGGATGATGGTCGACCATCATAAGCTCGTAGGGTGATGGTAGATTATACTAGCTTGGGTGAGCCAAGTTTTTTCCATACTACTTTGGACATGATGCATGTGGATGCACCTTCATCGATGATACACCGATGAACTGTGATGTTTCAGATCTTAACTGGTGTCTAAAAAGATACCTGGGTAGGAGGCATGGTTCTCCACTATCTAGATCAAAAGTGATGAGTCTACTTTAAGTTGGGTCAACTACCCCTAAGGTGGAAAGTAAGGATTTCCAATGAGTTGGAAAAGTTTGGAGTACCTCCAATAAAGACATGACTGTAGGGGAATTTTCTAAGTTGTTGACCAGACTGCAGCTATGGGTTGCCCTAGCATGAGGGTTATGTATGTTATATCATAACGACATACGAGGTATATGAGGTTTTGGTTTAGTGTTAGGGTGTGGAGTCATCAATGGTTGTCTGACTGTAGTTGGATCCACTTCTGAGGTGGTTGGGGGAAATTCAAGGGGAACACCGTATTGGCGACCACGATTTTGTAGAGGAATCTCTTCTTCCCTAGTAAGGAGGGTATTGTGATTGTTTATATTTCCAAGTTGATTGGGACCTGGGTGTTGATACTGCCCCATTTGGGGTGGATCAAGGTGTACCTCATGTTGCGCATTCATCAGACCTTGGTGTGGAATATTTTTTTTCAAAATAGTTGGAGGTGGCTATTGCAAGTACTATTGTGGGGCCTGTTGAGGGGCAGGAGGCATTGGAGGACATTGCACATTCATGGATTCTTTGGAAATTTGGGGGAAATGGTGAGTATAATGTCCATACTCACCATAGAGAGCACAAGAGAATTTAGTTCTAAGTTTATTGTTCTTCCCTTGTCGTGGTTGATTGTTAATGTTTCCCCCTTGGGGGTTTTGGTTTTCCTAATTTTGGTTGCCCCCAGTAGGATGATTTTGTTGGGGGTTATTTCTTCCTGGTCCCAAGTTGTTATTGTTTCAGTTTTTCCCTTTATTTTTGGCATTATTCGGTGGATGGGCCAGATTTTCCATATTCAATTTTTCAAAAGTATGAAGTTGTTGAATGGGAGAGGGCTGAACAAAGTTAACACTAACATGTGGTTCTCCCGGTGAAGGAGAAACCGGTTGTGGAGGACCAAGAAATGAAAATATGGATTGTTTTCTGGAGATGATCCATATGGCGTGTAGGAAGTGGAAGCACTTCCACTACTGTTGAGGTTATAATCAGGGGTTGAGGGTGAACTCGTACTTGGTTGAGAGACCAGATGCATCATGGGTACCGATGGGGGTCCACCCATTGGTGGAAGGGTAGAAATATGATATGACTGTTGGTGGGTGGGAGGAGGGTAACAAGACATCCCTCCATATGGTTGCGGATATTGTGGTGCACCATAAGTAGGTGATAGGTCGCCGTAAGGGTTGATATGGGTCATAAAACCAATCAACTCATTCGCAGTGTGGGACATCCTAGGTTTGTCCTAGCTAAATGGTATGGGTCTAGGTACGTCAGGTAATACTGTGTACAAGTAACCTGATTGAACATATATGAGGTCAAACTATTGGGCCTTGCTTATGGATTCCTCTTCTGAATGAGGAAAAGTTAATGCTACATCCTTGGCAATAACAAAGACAAGTGATTTGAGAAACCAATCGAGACATTGTTCTTTGGTGGTTTCTGCTTTACACAAGCTACATTGTCGACACAATTCATGGATTTGGCTAGCTATATCGGTAGCAGTAGTTTGTTTGAACTCTGAGATAATTTCTAAGACAATATCATGATGCACTGGTAGTTGGAAAAAGGACAAAAAGGCCTTGGCCAATGATTCAAAGGTCACATGGGACCCTGATTTTTCATCCACATACCACTTGGCTGATGGGCCCATGAGAGTTATTTGAAACAACCTTAAGCAGATGGAATCATCCATGATTTTTCTTGAACAACACCATAAGTGGAAGGTCATAACATGGTTGGCGGAATCTCCCCTAGTTTTCCTTTAAACTTTGGAATATCTAAAGGTAGTTTGGTAGGCATATTGGGCCATGTGGGGTCATGTAAAATGGGATCATTTGTGAGTTTAGTCAAATCAAGAATGTTAAAGGATGCCAAGTATGGAATAGGGATATTTGGGGGGGGGGGGATTAGTTCCAGCCATTGTGTGAGCAGGTAGTGGACCTATCCCTTGAGATATATTTGGTGGGGTTGTACTTCTCCCTTGAGAAGAAGTTTCCATCCCCGCCTCCTTTTGAAGGATAGCTAGTGGATGGATGTCCTTGGGAATTGGACCCAAGAAAAGTGGAACCAAGTAAATATTATCCCAAAATAGTTGCACTCATGGGGGTGTGAGATGGTTGAGCTGGTGAGTTGGCAATACTAGGGACTCCTCCTAGAATAAGAGGGGGATTCTGTAAGCATATGGAATGATGGGGATTTTGTGGGTACCCTATGGTTTCTGACTAGCAAAGTGAATGTGTGAAAATGGTGACAAGAGAGAAATAAATGAACAAGATATTTTGTATAATTTTTTACCTTTCATAATATAGTTGTTAGTGACATTTCTTGTAAGATGGGTTAGAATGAAAAGGAGTGGGTTAAAAACCCACTTACCCTAAGTACCGGACTCAAAATGCGCCTGTGGTAAGTGACAAGCAAATCTGGACGATAGGCATTTGTGCGCCCGGATCAATGGTGTACATAGGATTCCGGAGCCCCGCCGCCTTTCTACCTTTAAGTGGAGGGGAGGGGGGGTCCAGAATTGAGGGCGCACTTCTTCAGTGGCTACGATTAGAGTGCCTGGATCAACACCGCGCAGGGTGATTTCGGACCCCCCCCCCCCTGCCTTTCTACCTTTAAGAGGAGGGGGGGGGTCCAGAATCAAGGACGCATCTCTCCGACGGCTGCGATTAGAGCACCTGGATCAATGGTGCACAGACAATCCAGACATCCTCTGTCTTCCTGCATTTAACCAGCATGGGGCCCCTTTCCTTATCGTGTTGTCTTCCATATTTTCTCCACCTGACCATGCGATGAGGCTCGCCCCTTTTACCCCTTCCTCATCCTTTGACATTTGTCCATCTCCCCTCTTCTGGTCTGTGTGGTCCCTTTCCCATCTCATCATCCACTCACCACCTACCAGGTGTCTCGCTTCCTTCCACATCAGCCTCCCACTAAAGCGTGCCCATTGTATCTCATCTCCTGCCCCCCTCCACTTATTTCCTTCCGCCTTCTGTCTTCCCCTGTAACCTCTCTCGCACCTCATCACTTCATACCTCACCATCATAGTTTTGGTGCCACCACTCCCGTTATGCACCCCATCCTTCGCGCTGGCCTCCACGCCTACTCATCAGGCCGTTCAACCAATCCAGGTGGCAGTGCAAAGGGTCTTCCTTGTCGCAAAGGTGCCGAGTTGGCCAGGCCATCCTCAATCCCAATGAAGCAGTTATTGAGGTAGTTGGTGGTGGTTAGACATCGCCTCCGCCATAATGGGAAAGTCCGGCGATGAATTAAAGGCACGTCGATTCACCCACAAAACTGTCAGGAGTTCGACTGCGTCTACCATAAGTGCACGATCATCTGGAGACTGCGACTGTAGACTGTCAGAAGCCATGCAGACACAATGTGTTTAATGCAGTGTTTCGATTTTGTTGTTGTTGTTGTTTTGAGTATATGTAGGCGTTTTCACCATTTTTGTATCTATCGATGGTTGAGCAGAGCTCCCAGTTGTAAAGTTTTAATGAAGCACTATTATTCTGGTTATGCATGGAATTTTGAGACTTCTTGTCTTATGAATGTTAGCTTCTTTCACATCTTTGTTTACACTCTGTTAGAGAAGCTCAGAATTGGAGGGTCCGGTCGAGTTGTAGTTGTTATAGGATGATGTTGGATAGGATCACTATAGCAGTTAAGTTGTTCTAATCAGACCTTGTGTCCTTCTCAGCGCTGAGTGACTTGGAATTGGAAGATCCAGTCAAGTCCCCTTTTTAGTTTCTTGAGACCCTGAACCAAGAGGATATTGCATTCAGAGTTTTTCTTCTGCAAACCACTGAAAGCCTGTTGCCCAAAGTCGTTTGTTCACCCTTCTTACCAAGTCTTCCACCTGCTCATCTTTTAATCAACTTACTGGCTGAAGTTAGATCAAAAACTCCTTTGTTCTTTACATACCAAATCTAGTCCCTGAGTTAGAGTGATGTCTCCTCGAGTCTTCACCACCATTTGATCACCCCTTTATAAATAAATTGTGACATTAAACTGATGGGTGTCGGGCTCTGCTCCTGTAAGCAATCCAGGAGTGACTTTCGACACTAACAATAGTATAACTCACAATTGCATGTAATC
>JZKD02S1673603.1:247945-275409 GCA_000966675.3 Picea glauca
AACACTGCTGGAAAAAAATGATTAATGATGATGTTAGTACGATTTTCTGGTTGTTGTTTTTGAGTTAAAATTTTCTTTGTTGTCCTAATCTGAATTTATTTCTTTTAACAGAGATTTAGACACTAACAATAGTATAACTCACAATTGCATGTAATCAAATGAACATCATACATAAATCAACTGTAAAATAAACAAGCATGTGAATAGGTGGATTTTGTTCACATGGGGGAACAATAAAAACAAATGCGTGTGTCCTAAAATACGTATCGTTCTTCCTCTCAAATAGCACTGGGTCTTCCAATAACACTCAACAGTGGGGTCTGAAGCCACTGGAACAGAAACTAGTGAAGGTTGAAATAATCATTTATAATGAGGGATAGAGGGTGCATATCTCGAAAGAATTGGTGATATTTCCCAATTGCCACACAAAATCTGATCAAGGTGTGATTGCAGCCCAAAATCGCCACCTGGGTAGATGTCCTAAGTGTTTTCCACTAGGTACCTCAGTCAAAGTGTGACATTTATATTTTCAGCCTCAGAAATGGGTCATGGGCTAGATGCCCTTCCAAGAGTTGGGTGACTCAAGGAGGGATGCACAGAACAACCAGACCTCAGCCTTCCACCCTTCACAAGTATCTCCCTGCCTTATGATGTAGGAACACTTAACTTGGAGGATTTGAAAGTTCCTTATTTCTCAAATTCTATATTTTGAAAATGTGAGAACCAAATAATGGGAGGTTATTTGGATGCCTATCCCCGAGATCCTACCTAGAATAAAAAATTTCTTTTAGCACCTCCTGTGGAGGGAAACTTAGTGTGTTTTTTTTTTAAATTTAGATGTGGTGGGATGAGTGATTGGGGGTGTGTGCCAATATTGTTTGAATTAAATGGGTGTGGATAGTTTCCAAAGAAGTAGTTGGATCTTTCAGAATTCCTTTTGGAGAAAACCTACTTCGACCTCCACTATTTCAAAATAGAAATTATGTGTGTGAGGAGTGGATTTGTGTGTAAGCAAGTGAAAAAGTGTGACAAGATTTTAATAAGTTAAGTGTGAGATTGCAACATGTGGAATTCCTGTGTTCCTTACAAATTTTCTTTACCTAGCTTACTATGTGGCTTTGGTAAACCTTGCAGAATATTTAAATCCCTAAAGAACTAGCAATGTGGACATATGGTTCCTTACAAATCCTTTAAACTCCCTAAATGTTGTTTACACTAAGAAATATTTGAAACTATCCTAGATTTCAAGCATTTGGAAATGTATGGGCTCGTTACTTTGATCTTTAAACTTCCCTAGATTGTGATGCAAACTAAGAAATCAATTTTAAGAGACTATCCTAAGTTTGCAACATGTGGGCATGTATGGTCACCAATATGGTACCATATTGGGGATCGATATCAAATTCATATCGATCCCCAATATGGTTGCCAATATATTGTGTTGGTTTTGTCACTTGGGTGATAAAAACAACAACACTTGCATGTCTAGATGAGCCTGCTAGACAAGATAGAAGTTTTGTGAGTGTGTTAGATAAGACAAACACATGTATAAACAAAGAAATAAATGTTATAAATCATGAGAAACTTAGAACCATGAAAATCAAACAATGACCAACATAATGCTACCAATGGATCAATAGATTAGTAGGAAAAACACTGTAGTGAAAGTTTAGGGACTTATGAGTCCCCTCTTCCTCCTTGGGAAGGATATTGAGTTCCCTAATTGAGAGCTCTTAATGCAATAGAAGAAGTGGAAAATGGTGAAAAACAACAATGCCTCTTCCCTCAAGAGGTGAGTGGAATGGACTATTGTAATGGTTCTTGAAGGTTCCAAGAGAAAAGAGGATTCCCAAGGAAAAATTCTTGTAGTATAACAATACTATGAAGATCTTGGTTTCTTATCACAACCATGGATCTTATTTATAAAATTCATCAATGGAAAAATGTAATTGGTTCATAGTGTGAAAAAGGGGCCTTTAAGGCCCTCGGGGGGGCAACTCAATTGGCACGTGCCATGAAAATGAAGTTCCATGAAGGTTTCAAGTTCAACTCCCCCCGACTTACAATGTGTGTCATGTAAGGGGCATCGTGGGCACACCTGGAGGTTATAGTGGTAGTAGTTGGATAACATGGCCACGTGTAACGCGAACACGTGCCCAACTAGTTGTTGATTCTTCCAGACATAAAAAAAACGGGGGGCCTTTTAGGGCACCCTCTAGCCCTTGACCAACCCCCAAGCTAGATTTCGCTCAGATATGAGTTTCAAATTGTGTTGCGGGTCAATCCATAAGTGGTTGAGGGGTTTTCAAGATCCATAAATGCATAATTCATAGAAGTGCACAACGTTTCTCGTACACAGTCACACATTTTGTGCATTGTGCGCATTGAGGGTTGTGTTGGCCCGCACATACTACGCACTGTGCGCGTGCTTCCTTTGGTGAATCTGTGCATTTAAATTTTTGACTGAATTGTATAGTTTTTTTCCTTTGGAATGCATTTTTGGTGCTGTAGGTGGACTAATTTATGTTGGCATTGATGTGTTTCTTCAACCATTTGCGTGCAATGTTGCGGATGAATTTTCAGTGATAAGAATATGCATAAGAGATAGACCTATCACCCTCATGGGGGATGGTGACTCCCTTAACCTAGCTATGTTGAAACCTCCCTTAAGGTGTTAGGGTTGAAACATACAAGGAATGAGTGGAAAATATGAGTGGACAATATTGTTGATTATGGTTGTGACAACGATGATGAGGACGACAATGATGACAACGATCTTGATAATGACGATTATGACGATATGATGATTATAATGACAATGGAAATGATTATTATGATGACAATGCCAATGAATATGATGATGATAATAATGACTATGACAATCATGATGACGATGATGATGATGACCATGAAAATGACGATGTTGATGACAACGATGATGATGTCAATGATGATGACGATGATAAAGATGACGACGACGATGATGACGATGATGATGATGATTATGACGATGGTGACAATGATGATGACGATGAAGACAATGACAATGAGGACGATGAGGATGATGATGATGATGATGATGATGATGATGATGATGATTATGATGATGGCGACGATGATGATGATGATGATGATGACCATGATAACGACAATGATGACGATGATGAACATGACCATGATTATTATGATGATAATGATGATGATTGTGAAAATATATAAAGATAACATAAATCCTACATTTTATCATTTCTTCAATGTTATTGATCATCTAAGTCATCATCCAACTCTACATATGAATCATATAGTTTATAATCGATGTTGAAAGGATTAGACATATCAACATCATCATCATCAAATTCATTTTCAATAATATCATCGTCAATATGATCATCGAGAACATTTTCATCTACATCTGGCTCAACTTCTTCAACTTATTCATTTGATGGCACATCTACCTCGTGCTCCTCTGCATCCTCTTCTTCTTCAATATCATCTTCTTCGGGTACATTATAGTTTATAGGCCTTCATTTTGGATCATATCTAACAATGTACGACCAACCTATTTTACCTAGAACATCTGAATAAAATACTTGCTCACATTGGCTTGGAAGACCATACATTTTTGTACCCATCTCAAACGTCATTGTATTAACCATGGTAAATCCATTGGCATGCTCAATAAAAGTTATTTCATAATCAAGTTCATTCATCCATAACTTGTACCATTTGGCCTCAAATAGAACTAACTTGAAGGAATTAAACTCACACTCAATTATATTATTCAAATACCGATAGAATATATTTTCATATATTGTTGGATGCATGTGGCTTCTAGAGGAAACCTTATTGACCTAAAATATTGCAATTATCCAAGAATTAGAGGTTTTCTTCTTATCCTCCAACTTTTTTATGTGAAATTTATGGTCATTTCCCCACATATCCTTGTGGTGTTTCAACTGCAATATGTCCCACACCATAATTACCTTAATGAAGGTATGTTAGTCATGAGTTTTCCATGGGAAATTTAATTTTCCGAATGGCCTCTTTTACAACATTTATGTCCTCTCTAAATAACCATGGAATAATATTTCAGTGTATTCCATTGCTATTTTAATAAATGACATTTTGTAGTGCATGATTGGCTTCCTAAATGCCATTAAAAATTTTGACAAGTTTTTCTTTGTCACTCCTTCCATCTACAATTCTCCACAATGTTTCTATTACATTCTTCCTGCTATGTATTGTATCAAACAAATGATCTATTTGTAGGTTCTGATAGTAGGGAAACCTATTAAATTGTACAAGGTAACTTTTCATTCCTCGTGGAAGCCCATTAATTCCTTGACAAAATTTATGAAAAATAATTAATGAGATTACAACAATAATTGTTAGATACAATAAACAAAATTAGATAGAAATTAAAATAGTAAAACATTAATATACATACAAACACATAGACTAAATGCTTACCTTGATGGTTTAATCTATTATATTCCAACTTCCATAGGTGAGGTGTCAATCTTCGTGGTTTTATTCTAGTCTCTTCTTTCAAATTGAAAAGATATTTTTTTCTGTAGTTCAATACCTATGGTTCTTAGGGAGGAAGTGCCTATACTGATCAAATACATCAATTCCTAGACTTCTTGAGGAAGCTACATGAAATTATAAATAAGAGGGAAGGCTCTCTCATTTTAATAACAATTGAGAATATTAAATATCTACAACTGACTAAGGTAACCAAAGGATATCTAAGGAGAATTTCATAGGGAAGGTGAAGTAAAGAAGGCCGAAATTCAAGGGAGGAAAAATTCTTCTGATGATGCTTTCTAAGGTATGTTATTTACAGGTCATCTCACCATTTTCACAATAAATTTGTTTCTAGAATGATTCAGATTGTGAAATCAGTAGGCCATTGGGGAAATCTATCCAAATGGTTGTGATCAAAATTGCAACTTGTGGGTCGTTTCATTTTTGGAGTTACACTCCGTGGAAAATGGGGTTTGTGGCTAGTCCTGAAACTATTCTAAAACATGTGTTTTGGGTAAAATCGTCATAACTTCTTCATAACATATCCAAATTAAGTAACACCAAATTTATTGGTTATATTATAGTCTCTAGTATTTTAGGTTCCATTTTTAGATCCATTTAACAAATATTCCATGTGGGGCATGCTGTACAAGTTCAATCGCTAGAATAAGACAGAATTCAACAAGGTATGCCATTTTTTCTATAACTATTTTTCTGAGAGGTGCCAAGTAGTGAAACCTGGAGGAATTACATAAAATAAACTGTATAAAATTGTATACTATTTTCATATTTTCATTCATTACAGGTACATAGTTATGATTATTTCAAGTTAGGGTTGTTGAGTAATCCAAAATTAGTCATGTGAGACTAAAGTAAAGTTTGATGAAAATGATAGTCTCTTATTGTTAAAGTTAAGGAAGGTTTGCAAGTGTGTGATCATACACCAGGTCTATTACATAGTTACAAATCATATTTGGATGATGGAATTGATGAGGGATTTTGGTTGAGGTACATATTGGGTACATGGTTGAGACAAGTAGTTGATGAGTTGACACATACATGAGGTGTATAGTTTATGATGTTGGTACATCTTGATGAGTCATAGTTTATATGTATTTGATGCATTATTGGTACATATTTGGTGCATGGTTGATGCACTCGTTGATGGTACAGATTGAGGTACATGTTGGTGCATGGTTGATGCATTTGTTTATGGTACATGTTGATTACAGATTGTTTGGTACAGGTTGTTACAGGTTGGTTGGATACAGATCAGTGGTAAAGGTTGTTACAGTGGTATATCTCACAGTGATAGTGTGACAGTGGTTCCAATATTTTATTCTACATTAGGGCAGTTGTGCAGGGCAAGGAAATGTGGTTATAGGCACCTTCCAGTTGTAGCCAGAGAACATAGGGGATTGTAGAATCATTGTGGTTGTAGCCAGAGAATTGGGGAGTTGGATCTTCCCTTAGGTTGTAGCCTGATAAACTAGTGGGTTGGAGCCTCCTTCCAGTTCTATTTGGAAAACAATGGAAGTTGGTGCTTCCAATGAATGTAATTCTTAAAGACATATAAGAAAAATCATTTTGTGGTTTTCTCCTGCTTTGGGTTTCCATGTAAAAACATTGGTGTACTGTGTATGTGTATGATTTCTCATTTGTTCATTTTTTATTTACTCTAAAAATATTGGATGATAATGCTACATTGATATAACTCTTGAATTTTATGGTTAAAAAGGATTAGATTTATCTATTACTGATTCACCGCCCCTCTTAGTAATCCAACAATTGGTATCAGAGTGGGTTCCTTAAGAAATAAATTTAACCATTGAAAGGTAGATCATGGAGAGAAACAACATGTATAAAAATGGAATACCACAGTTTGATGGACATAAGTATGCATTATGGATCAGAAGTATGAAAACATATATACAGGAACAGGGATTTGAAATTTGACAATCAATAGTAGATGGATACAAAGAACCAATAGTTCCACCAAAAATCGAAAAAGCAATGAAACTCAATCAAAATAATTCCAAATCCACAAATGCACTTTTGAATGGTCTCGATGAATCAATATATAGAAAAGTTGTACATCATAAATCCTCTAAAGAGATTTGGGACAATCTTCAAAATATTTATGAAGGAGATTCGAAAGTCAAAGAGGCAAATCTTCAAACTTATAGAGGTCAATTCAAACAACTAAATATGAAGGAAGATGAAAATATTGCAGCTTACTTCTTACGAGACGATGAAACAATGAAAACAATTATAGGATTGGGAGAATAAATTGAAGAATTTGTAATTGTTCAAAATGTACTAAGATCTCTTCCTATGAGATTTAATCCTAAGATATCAGCACTAGAAGAAAGAGTAGATCTAGACTCAATAAGAATGGATGAACTACATGGAATCTTCATAGCATATGAAATGGGAAAT
This sequence comes from Picea glauca, assembly GCA_000966675.3. Lineage (NCBI taxonomy): Eukaryota > Viridiplantae > Streptophyta > Pinopsida > Pinales > Pinaceae > Picea > Picea glauca. The sequence goes on from JZKD02S1673603.1 coordinate 254,912, forward strand.
GAAAAATCCAGATATAAAAGAAACAACTTTCAAATCATCCAAAAGTTCAAATCAAAAGGGAAAGATAAAGGAACATAGCAGTAGTAGTGACTTCTCGAAATATGATGAAGAAGAAGTGGCCAACTTTGTCAGAAGATTGAACAAGGGAACCAACGATAGATATAAAGGTAAACTTCCATTGATTTGTTTTAATTGTGATGGTATTGGTCATTTTGAGAACAAATTTCCTCATAAGAAAAATAAGAGGAATGATGAATATTACTCAAATAGAAAACAAACATATAAAGGAAAAAAGAACCAAAAAGAAAGATTTTAAGAAAAGATTATGCACCAAAGAAGACATCTTCTCATCAGATGAAGATGAAGTCAATGAGACAAAAAGAGTTCTATTCATGGTAGTAGAAGACTCTGATAAATAATATGCCAAAGAAGAATATGAAGATGAATAAGTTGACTAACGAGAAGAATTGTTGAGTTCCATAGAAGTTATAAGAAGAGAAAAGAAGAAAAACAAGAAGCTACAATCATAACTAAACAAGAAAGAAGACAATTAGGAACTAGAAAAAATGATCATGAAATTGAAGGTTCAAATAGAAGAAAAAGAAAGGATCATTGGAAATTTGGAAGAAGAGATTGCACATTGAGAAAGGAGGTTCAAAACAAAAATATGCAGAATAGCTCAAAAGTTTTGGATGAAATTATCATGACAAGTCTAGACTTGGATACAATCCGACATAAAAGGGATCAAGCTCCAAAGCAACGAAACAAGAAACATACCCAAAAAATTATGCAGAAACAATCAAAGAGAATAGGAAGACCTACAAGGAATATTAAAGGGACACTTCTCCATCGAGAAGATTCAGATTTCAGAATCAACGACCGAAAAAAACAAACATGCCTCAAGAAGAAGAAGGATTCATAAAAGTAACTCCTATCAGAAGATCTTCAACTCCTAGGTATCAAACTATATTTTTTGGTTTATGTTATGCATGTAATAATTTTGGACATAAATCTAGAATTTGTAGAGCTAATAGGAGGAATATAAACAAGTTTGAAAGTTATACACAAAATAGTTATCTAAGAAGGCCTATTGAAACACATAGAATAAGCTACAACATGTTTGAATAATTGAGCACTGAAGTGGAATGCTACAAGTGCAACAACTTTGGACACATGGCCAAAGATTGTAGAATGATAGTCCCTCGTAGAGAACTACAACATAACAACAACAGTCACAGACAGGAATCTCAGAAGAGAACATGGATAAGAAAGCATAATCAATATAACAATGAAGAATGCACACTTTCTCTACAAGCTAAGAGGAAGAAACATGGTTGTTATGTTGATAGTCGTTTTTCAAAACACATGAAAGTTGATAAAGATAGATTTCTTACATTAAGAAAGGAAAGAGATGGGTCAGTCTCCTTTGGAAATAATGATTCAACTAAAATCATTCGAAAAGGCACAGTAAGAATTGGAAACAAGAATACCAAGGAAGAAAATGTTCTACTAGTAGAATATATGAAACATAATATTCTAAGTTTAAGTCAAATGTGTGAACAATGTCATAAAATTACTTTCGACTCATAGAAGTTTGAAATAAGAAAACAAAGTTCAGGAAAATTGATTGCAACAGTTGCAAGAACTTCAAGCAACATATATGTATTAAGTGAAATTGGAAATGAAAAGTGTTGTCTAGGAAAGCAAGATGAAATTTGGCTATGACACATAAGAATGGGTCACATACACTTTTATAACCTTGTCAAAGTCATAAAAAAGGAATAAGTTAGAGAAATTCCCCAGATCATGAAACCAACCAACACTTTATGCAAGCATTGTCAACAAGGAAAGCAAATAAAAACCAGGTTCAAATAAAAGGAATATTCAACGACAAGACCATTGGAAATTGTGCATATTGATCTAGTTGGACCAAATACAAAAAGGGTTTAAAATGTGAGAAATAGTTTATGTTATTAGTTTATGATTATACAAGAATGACTGCAGTTTTTTTTCTCAAGAATAAGTCATAATCTTTTGAAAACTTCAAGGTCTACAAGGAGATGGTTGAAAATGAAATGGATTCAAAAATCAAATGTTTGATATCTGATAATGGAGGAGAGTTCACTTCTAAGGAATTTATGGACTACTATAGTAGGCATGGAATAAAAAGACAATTCTTCGTTGCTAAGACACCTCAACAGAATGGAGTTGTTGAAAGAAAGAACATGGAAGTACAGGAAATGACTCGAACAATTCTAATGGATTCCAAATTGACAGATATTTTTTGGACACATGCAATGCATACAATAGTTCACATTTAGAACAAAGTAATGCTCAGAAAAAACAATGACAAAAATCCGTATGAGCTATGGAAAGGAAGACCAACAAATGTGAAACACTTCAAAGTATTTGGAAGAAAATGTTACATCAAAAGAGAAGATGGAAGAATGGGAAAGTTTGACTCTCGTGTGGACAAAGGAGTACTTGTTGGTTACTCAAGTACAAGGAAATCATATAAGTGTTACAATCTTAGGTTGAAAAAAGTTGTGGAAACAATCAATGTAACAATTGATGAAACATGTGGACGAGAATTAAAGGAAGAAGAAAATGAATCAATGGAACAACTTTATGAAGAAGAAGGAGAATATGAAGAAGAAGTAGAAGGGGAATATGAAGAGGATCAGATAGAATTAGAAGAGAAAGTTCAACAAGTGCCTCCAAAGACACCTAGCAAATGAGCACAGAAGAATCATCCTTCAGATCATATTATCGAAAACAAGGATGCAAGAGTTGAGACTAGAAGAAGAATATGTTCACAAGAATAAACAAACCTACCACTCTTATCTATGATTGAACCAAACATTTTTGAAGAGGCCAACAACGATGTATTATGGAATAAGGCCATGGATGAAGAATTGGATCAAATAGAGAAGAATGACACTTGGGAATTGGTTGCAAGACCAAAGAATAAGAATGTGATTGGCACAAAGTGGATTTTCAGAAATAAATTGAATAAAGATGGACATGTTACAAGGAACAAAGATAGATTGGTATGTAAAGGATACACACAGTTTGAAGGAATCGAATTTGAAGAGACATTTTCCCCAGTTTCCAGAATGGAATCAATCTAATTTATTTTATCTTATGCATGCTTCACGAATATTAAAGTTTATCAGATGAACGTGAAATCAACTTTTCTGAATGGGGAACTTGAAGAAGAATTCTACATCGAACAACCAGGAGGATTTCAGTTGTCAGAGAATGCATATTATATGTGTAAATTGAAGAAGGCCTTGTATGGTCTAAAATAGGATCCTAGAGCATGGTAGTCTAGACTGGATAAATATCTACATCATCCAGGTTTTAGAAAAGGAAGTGCAGACAAGAACCTCTACATCAAGCTAACTCAAGATAGTATTTTATTAATTGAAGTTTATGTCGATGATATTACTTTTGGAAGTAATGATCACAGGTTAAGCCAACAATGTGAAAAGGATATGCAGAATGAATTTGAAATGTCATTACTCAGAGAACTATCCTTCTTTTTGGGTCTTCAGATATGTCAAAGAAACCAAGGAATTTTTGTTTGTCAAACTAAGTATATCAGAGAAATGCTAAAGAAGTTCGGAATGGAAGATTGAAAACTAGTAACCACTCCTATGAAAACCAATTACAATTTGAGCAAAGATGATGATTCAAATTCTACAGACGAGAGGAAATACAGGTCAATGATTGGTAGCTTACTATATGTGACAACATCCAGACCAGATGTAATGGAGATAGTTAGACAGGTGGCACGATTTCAATAAATGCCAAAGGAATAACATGTATTAGTAGTGAAAAGGATTTTCAGATATCTCAAAGGAACATAAGAGTTTGGATTATGGTATCCAAAAGGAAAGGATCTATCACTTATTTCCTACATAGATGCAAATTGGGTAGGTTGCATTGATGACTGATGAAGCACTAGTGGAGCAACGTTCTGCTTGGGTGAGTGTTTAGTATCTTGGCTAGGCAAGAAACAATCATCAATATATTTATCTATAGACGAAGAAAAGTATATTGCAGCAACAACATGTTGTACACATGTTCTATGGATGAAACCAAATTTGATAGATATACTTGTTGAGTATGATGAGCCCATTCCAATCTATTGTGATAATACAAGCACCATCAGTGTCTCAAAGAACCCAGTGATGCACTCCAAGACGGAGAGCATTCCAATAAAGTATCACTTTCTATGGGAACAGGTTGCAGAGAAGAACATCAGAGTTGAATAAATGGGCACAAAAGAACAAGTAGAAGACATCTTTACAAAATCGATTCCATGGGAAGCCTTTAAGTATCTTCGCCAGAGACTCGGAGTAATTTCTAATCCAAAATGAATGATTTTGAATTCTTATCTTATATGTCTTAGATTTACATGAGGAAGCACCATAAAAAGGAAAATTCAGGTTGGGAGATTGGTTTCAGGAAGATTTCAGTCAGGGGGAGCAGCCTTGGATGGAAAGATACCTTTTCCATTGATGACAAGGGGGGAGATATTTATCATATGCAAAGGTAAATGCTTGGAGAAAGAGCATGAAGGCATGGTTCTGAGGGGAGCGATGGTCACAAGGGTAGCATGAGTGATATGACTTCAATATTATGTTAGAGTGTTGCCATCAATTCCAAAGGGGGAGATTGTTGATTAATTGGGTTGGTTGTCATTGATGTCAACCCTTGAAGAAAGTCCGGTAGAGAATTTTGGTAGCACAAAGGTTTGGGTAATGGACCCAAGTTTATTTGATGGATAATGGTCTGTGTTTTGATATATTTGCAGTTAAGACTATTCTATATGGATAGTACATGTCATTCCATTTCCATTGGTATGTGGAACATCACATAAATCCTCACGATTAGAGAGTTATGGCCATGTGAAGTTGGAGAAACCTCATGAGTCATATAGAAGCCCCAAAAGGTCAAAGTAGTCAAAGTGTTTGCAAAGAAGAAATTATTTAAATAATAAAGAGAAGTGATGAGTGTACTATAAGTCAAAGTGGATATTGTTAGCACACTGTAAATTTGTTCGGCTGATAAAAAAACGAAAGAGGAAACCTACAAACCAACTTTAGAGCTAGCTACTAGACTGCTCATCTCAGAGGGGGGTCTCTCCTATCACTTGGTCTTTAATAATGAGTTTTCTTTAACAATTCAATGGCTAGGTTTTGGGGTTTTGGGTTTTTTTTTTTTATAATTTTGTTGGCAAGTCAAGGGAGGGACACTTATGGCTATGGATTCAATATTCTAAAATGAATGAAAGAAATGAATGGTAAGTAGAACTCTCTAGAGGATAAAGGCTAAATGAGGTGATAAATCTGAGTTATAATTTGTAAATTTTCAAAGTGTAGGAAGAAAACAAAACATATAATTGCATCAGAGCATTAAATAAATGAATTTTGAATTAGTTAGGAATAACTTAACAAATTTCTTAAGCCGAGAGAATCACAAGATGAATTATGGGCCTTTGAATATACAATTTAAACATAAGACAGTGATAATGAAATAAAAAATACAAGAAATACATAAAAAGAGAGGAGACAAAACTTAGATCACCACAATTAGAATCTTTTCAAGGAAACTTCAAGACTTCTGCATGTGTATTCAATTCAACTTCAGAAAATTTACATTCAAGTTCCGAATAGCCACAATCATCCCCTTGCACTTCTTCCAACTAATAATACATTTGGAACTCCTAATATTTATACAAGTTGAGTTCCTTAGGTTTGAAATTGTTTACAATGATTGAAATGAAACATTTCAGTTTCTGAAATAGTTTACAATGATTACAAATGATCATTTCGGTTTGAAACTGATTACAATAATTAGTAAGAAAATGTTTCATGATCTGGCTTTGTATTCCTCTGACGCTTCAGTTATGTTCTTTTCCACTTATTCCACTATAGTATGCCACCTAATCTACCATCTTCAGTGACATATGGACATCACCTACTGGACCCTGGAAAAATGCACTTTCTCTTATCTAGTTGTACTATCTCCTTCCATTGCAAGTCAGAAGGAATATCATAATCTATCATTTCTTTGATCAGGATCTCCAGGTCAATGCAGGAAGCATATGACATGACTGGTATTCCAAGTTTGACTGCTTTGGACTAATTCAAAATCTCAAAGTTTGTAATCATTTGCTCAACCAGTGCAACTCTTTTCAGATTTTCCTCCAGGGTTTCAAACTTGGAGTGATCCATTCTCCAACGAGTGAGGTGAGAATTGTATTCTTCCTGATCATACAATTTTCCCTTTTCATCCCAAAATGGTGGGAGGCCTTTGATAAACAATTCCTCAAATGAATATTTGAACTCTTTCAAACTTTTCTCCATCTGTGTTTCCTTGGTCTAGACTAATATCAACAGGTTATGTTTGGCAATAACCCTCCTGGCCCAGATAATCAATGTAGTCTTGTCTTTAACTCCAGTAGTTTGATGTTCTGCAGTAGGAGCGGATTTAAGTAGATTTATGGCATTTTGGGCCCATTTTGATGGCTTCTTTGCTAGATTTTCATTTACAAATGTGAACCTGCTTTTGGATGTGATGACTATGTTTTCTTTGTCATTAATGAAATTAAAATACACTTTGGACTTGAAAGCTTCAGCAGGTATAGAATCTCAGATGATGAAATTGATTCATTATTTCATCCTTTACTTGCATCTCCTACTTCAAGTTCTATATGCTCCCTTTTATTCCTTTGATTTCTCCTTCTTTCAGTCTAACTTGTGACATAGCTTGGACAAGTCCTTTAGTGCTTGGCCTAGATTATGTAGTAGGAGGTACAACTACATCCCTATTTAGCAATTATTTCTTCTCTTGTTACCACTTCACTTTTTCTCTTTCTGGTTGCAATGTCTTAGCCTTGTATCCTAATGCCTCTTGATAAAGTGTTCATTTTCCTATTCTAGAGAAACCAATTCTGATGTTTGTGGATGCTTTATGGCAAACATTTCCAGTTTTGTCTTCAAGCTTTGAATTAATTTGTCTTTTTCATCTAATGAGGATTTCACCCCTTGGGGGCCTTCGAATTCCAACCTCTTGACCTGAGTCTACCAAGCACTTTAGATTCCTTTTCTTTCCTCAGATTCCCTTCTAATTTCATTGCATAAGATGATGGCTTTGAATTATTTAAGCTTAAACTCAAGTAATCAGAATACAACATATCACTGGTATTTTTATGAAATTTAACCTTGTCTAGGGCATTGTTGTTGTCATACCTTATCTTTATCTCAGAGACCTTGTCTTCATATACAACTGCAATGTTAAAGGTACTCTTCTCAACATATCTTACTATGAACATAGAATATTTGTGCTGAGAAATATTTTCCACTTCAGGGACTAAGTCCCTCATCTCACCCAGAGCTATGTTTCCCTTCTCAGCATATTGTTTTGCCAAATATTTTTTATATAGATAATCTACCCCATATGTTTTATCAAAGACATGTTTCTTGCTGCTAAAGGTTCTTGAGCTGCCTTCACTTTGGAGCTTTCTTTCATTTTCAACCTCGACAGTGCTAGTACCACTTTCCACCATATCCAATTTTACTTGTTCTCTGGGCTCTTCCTCCTCTAAATCCACTATCTCTGGAGACTGTGAAATATTCATCTTCTTAGGATAAATCTGTTGATCAATGGTGCCTAGGGCCTCTGAAATGCTTCTCTTGTTGTAGACACTTATCTTAGGATCTTTACTTTCAGTTTATGAGGACATTTTTGTGTTTGACTTTGTTGTAGGGTTGCCTCCACTTGTTGTGTTTGAGTTGGTTGCAAGATTACTTCCATATCAACACATACTTCTAGGTTTTCAAGTTTGGCAAAACCCTTAACATTTTCATGCTCATAAGGGGATTGTTTGTTCATCAATATTCTCTTGGATATTTCAGTGTGGATCATATCTTCTCCCCTATAGCTGTGCAAAACCAAACTCTTGGAGCTTTTCTTGAATATGAGATAAACAATATTTGGATTTGATAATTAAAGGGATAATGATAAAAGGGAACTTGAGGTTGCAGGCTTTGCCTAACTTTAGGAAATTCTCTGTCTCAGATATAATTCTTTTCTTGATGAATTCGAGGGAAAATATTCTAGGTGTCAGAAAAATAGGAAATAGGTGGGGGGATTCATGACAAATATAAACCCATATTATTGTTGAGTGCATGAATAGTACCGAGTCCCCCACTCTATTTTTGGATTTGGCTACATATAACTCCTCATGTCATCCAAAACTCTAGGTAGGATGGTGTTGAAAATCAAACTGTAAACCATGGACATGAATTTGTTGATGAATATGCGCAATGTAATCCTCTTACATTTAGTTGATACAAATGTTTCTTCAGGAAATTCTCTTTTATTGATCTCCAGGAAAATCTTCAGCAAGTAGTTATAATATCTGAAATGCCTAAGAGAGAGAAAATTCACTAGTTGTTTATGGATATTATTAACTATGAATTGATCAAAACTGATGCGCACTGACATACCATAATCTGACTCAAAAAATGTTAAAAGGAAACTGAGCATGACCTCGAGTAAATATTTATCATTATCTAGACCTAGAATTTGTTTCAATAGGAAACAAACCCATTGGACTTCAATAACCATTATACTCACATTCATTGGCAAAGACAGGCTCTCTGAAAAATGTTTTGGTTTGACAATTGTCTATAAAAACAGGTTTTAGACCTATGATGGACATTCTCTGTATCCCCTAATTAGTTTATCTTCATTGAAAAGTTCAAAATTTGCAGAAAAAAAATCAAGTATGCAGAGGGACTCTCGAATTGATAGACTCTCTATGCTACACATGCCCTTGGACCCTCATTTATTCATGACACCTTTTTCTTCACGTGAATACTATTCGATGCACCAACCTATGAATTTGGGAAAATGAAAAGAGATTTCAACAGCATAAGGGACTATGGTGGCATGGACTGCTTCAAGGAATGGTATACACCTTCCTACATTGTCGGACTGGTTGATTCTGGACACAGAGATGGGAGAAATGGTGATTTCAGTATCAAAAACATCTGAATCTCAATCAATTAGGTATTCTTCATTCATGACAGGATCTTTTTCTTCTATTGAAGTTATTATGGGATCCATGGTTGTGATGAAAAATACCTGGAAATGAGCGAAAATAACATTTAATTTTCGTATTGTTGAGAAACAATTGAATGAGGGTGGTCGCGCCAAGTTTCAAATGGTCCAATGTTAAAAAACTAATAATATAACCAAAAAAATTCCCTTTTAAACTTTTCTGAATTTTGGGGGTGTGAGGAAGTGGTTTGGGGCAACCCGCTTTTCACCCCGAAATGCACCTGGTGGCACCACATAGCCCCGAGTGAAAACCATGGTTTAGATTTTGGACCCCTTTCCCAAATTAACCTCTACGCAGTTTCTCCCCCCGAAATTATCCTCGACCATCGATTTGGAGAGTCCACGACATGTGATGCATCGGGCCCCATAATTTAGCGCTCCTGTTAGCTTTAGTTGTTTCCCTTCCAAATCTAGCCCCTTCTCTAGTTTGTCGGGCTTCCAAAATGGTTTAGCACCTTGCCAAATCCTGAAATCTCGATTTCACACAAAAAAATTTAATGGTGACTAACAGATACAAAATAAATTATTTAAATAATAAAGTTAATGGAGAAATTACTAAGTGGACAAGTGGTTAGAAGTGGGTTAGCCCTAAAATAAGGAAAGTGGTTTAAGAGATTTTAGAAGGTAAATAATAAAGTGAAGTGATGAGTGTACTATAAGTCAAAGTGGGTACAAAAAAAATTATTTAAATAATAAATTTAATGGATAAATTACTAAGTGGACAAGTGGTTAGAAGTGGGTTAACCCTAAAATAAGGAAAGTGAGTTAAGATGGTCAAAAGGTAACCCCTTGAGGAAGCTACATGAAAGTATAAATAAGAGGAAATACTCTCTCATTTTAATAAGACTTGAGAATATTTAATATCTACAAGTGAATAAGGTAACCAAAGGATATATAAGGATAATTTCAGAGGGAAGGTGAAGTAAAGAAGGCCGAAATTCAAGGGAGGATAAATTCTTTTGATGATGCTTTCTAAGGTATGTTATTTATAGGTCATCTCACCATTTTCGCAATAACTATTTTTATTGAATGATTCAAACTGCGAAATCGGGAGGCCATTGAGGAAACATATCCAAATATATTTTATAAAAAAATTATCTTGTGGGTCGTTGTATTTTTGGAGTTATACTTCGTGGAAAATAGGGTTTGTGGCTAGTCTGAAAACTAGTCTAAAACAAGCGTTTCTGGTAAAAACGTCATAACTTATTCATAAAAGATCCAAATTCAGTAAGACCAAATGTATTGGTTAGAGTACAGTCTTTAGTATTCTGTGTACCATTTTCAAATCTATACAACACATATTATGTGCGGGGAACGCTCTACAAATTTGATCTCTAGAATAAGACAAAATTCAACAAGGTATGCCATTTTTGCTATAACTCCTTTTCTGAGAACTTCCAAGTAGTGAAACCTGGAGGAATTGCATAAAAGACACTGAAAAACATTTTTTTCAATTTTCAAATCTTCATTCGTTACAGATACATAGTTATGATTATTTGAATTTAGGGTTGTTGACTAATCCAAAATTAGTCATGTGAGACTAAAGTAAAGTCTAATGAAAATGCTAGTCTCTTTTTAATAAAGTTAAGGAAGGTTTGCAGGTATGTGATCATATACACCAGGTCTATTACAGAGTTACAAATCATATTTGGATGATGAAATTGATGAGGGCTCTTGGTTGAGGTACATGTTGGGTACATGGTTGAGACAAGCAGTTGATGAATTGGCACATACATGAGGTGTATAGTTGATTATGTTGGTACATATTGATGAGTCATATTTTATGTATTTTTGATCCATTATTGGTACATATTTGGTGCATGGTTGATGCACTTGTTGATGGTACAGGTTGAGGTATAGGTTGGTGCATGGTTGATGCATTTTTTTATGGTACATGTTACTTATAGGTTGTTTGGTACAGGTTGTTACAGGTTGGTTGGTTGTAGGTCAGTGGTACATATTGTTACAATGGTATATATCACAATGATAGTGTGATAGTGGTTCCATAATTCTACTTCTACGTCAGGGTGGTTGGATGGGACAAGGATAGGTGGTTGTAGCCAGAGAACATGGAGGTTTGTAGCCTCCTTTTGGTTGTAGCCAGAGAATTGGGGATTTGGAGCTTCCCTCAGGTTCTAGCCTGAGAAACTAGAGGGTTGGATCCTCCTTCCAGTTGCAGCTAGAAAACAAAGGAATTTGGTGCTTCCAATGAATGTAATTCTTAAAGACATATAAGAAAAAAAAATTGTGGTTTTCTCCCACTTTGGGTTTCCATGTGAAAACACTGGTGTACTATGTATGTGTATGATTTTTCATTTGTTCATTGTTTACTTACGCTGCAACTATTGGATGATAATGATACATTGATATAACACTTGCATTTTATGGTTAAAAAGGAATAGATTGCTCTATTACTGATTCACCCCCCCTCTTAGTAATCCAACAATATATATATATATATATATATATGCAACGAATAAGAAAAACAAAATACAATGTTTAAACCAATTTTGTAAACAAATACCTGGAAAAATCATTGACAACATTGTGTGCTCCCTCTTTGTTGACATCCAAGGAGGAAGGTTATTGTTTATTACAAAAATATGCCACACTGAGTAAATATACCTAATCTCACCAAATGGATTGACACCATCAGCTGCCAATGAAAGCCTAACATTACGAGGTTCTTCATTAAAAATTGGCCATCTTTCTTTGATGTTCCTAAATGCAGAACCATCCACAGGAATTCGAAGCACACCATATTCACTTCTCTGTCATGAATGGTAATCCATAAACTGTGCAATGCTTTGGCACCTAAACAATTGTTGCAAACATTGAATTATCAAAATACGACGAAGAACCTTGTGAGGCGCTTTTTTTGTTACTTGATCGGTTCGATATCTACCGATTTGACATTGCGAGCATTTTGTTTCCAATGCATATTGTCCATAATATATAATATCATCATTCGGAAATTCATCAATAGCTTGATACTCCATTCCAATATCTTTCATAATGAAACACATCTATCGATATGTGTGAGGTAAATTATTTGACGGTGGTAAGAAAAATTCACATAACAGTCTACAACATAAAACAAAAAACTAGTTAATGTAAATAATAGTAATAAAAAGTATTGCATCCTTAATTTACACATTAATTGACACTAAAAATAGAGAAAAATAAATTCAACCTTCATGTATAATATGTGACGAATTATATTACGTACCTTAGGATATGTGTGAGACAAGTGTTTTTAAAACCATTCAGTACCTTCAAGTTTACCAACAACATTATAGCAGAGAGAACATTTGTTCTTGAGCCTTCATGGAGGGGTTGTTTTTCTTTCTCAAGAAGAGGTAGATCATAAATATCATCATTGTTTTCCTCATCGATAGGAGAAAAGATGTCCTAGATCAATCTATTTGTCCCATCATCTAGCTCAACAATATTATTGGTGTCATCTTCTTCCATAGTATTGACATGATATTCAATATTCATGTCATCTTCCACATCTTGTACAATATTATTTATACTACTACTTGGAAGATATTTATCTAGAGACAAACACCTAGGAGGATTTATCTTTACAATTACAAACACTCAATAACATTAGTGTATATAACAAAACTTAAAACCATTTTTTTTTGTATAAATAGAATCAATACAAAGACATATCTAAAGAATAATTTACCATGGGACAAAATGTATGCCCCCCTTCACAATGCCCATATGTAAAAAAAAAAAAATCCAGTTGTTTTCCTTACAACTCATCTTATTTTCAAGCCCCTGCATTCATAGTAGAATCTCCCTTCAGTACCGACTAGTGTCTCCCATGCAACCCTTAACCTAGCAACCATCCTTTGAATCTCTTCAGGTGTTGACATTGGGATTTCCTATATTAATTACAACAAAATCCATTGAAGAAATACATCTAAAATAATATATGAATTATATATTCTAATTACAGTATAAGTATCAATTTTTGTCATAGAGTTATTAAAGGTTTATAACAATAATCAACAAATCAAAAACATATATTTTTACCACATAATTTCCAAAGATTCACTATAAGAAAGTAATAAATTAAAAAAATAAAAGAGAACTACACCAAGACAAATTGTATAGTAATTAATTATCATATAATTATATGTTAATTATCATAGATGTATATAAAAATATTTATTATTTTATATATTATTACATTATATGTATATTGTCGTGTTTATATATATAGTAATACAGGTGGATGGAATAAATAATCCTCTAGATCAAAGAAAGGTTTAAAACATGAACACATACGAGCCCAAATTCCTTACAAACCATCCATCAAAAGGCATGCTAAAACCTTCGCTCTTTCGGAAGCAAAGAAAGGGATTATATCATGTGCACATTCAGGCCTGAAATGTAATTATAACCATTAATGAGCCTTGAAGAAGAAGCACATAGATGAATGAGGTTAAAGTTGAATATCCCCCTCATACACGGTATTCAATAAAGTTTATGAATAATCGAGGGAGAATAGTAGACCTAAAGGTCATAGTTTCGGGCTTCACATTTTAAACCGGAATAGGGTTTGTTGGGTGCAAAGAACAAATAAGGAGAACAAACCCAAGACATTTTTCTTCTGCTGGCATGCATGAGCCCATTCAAACCATATGAGACATCTAATATTTTGTGGAGGAAATGACAGCTTCGGGCTAGGGTTTTCTTTTCACATTAACGTCATAACATGAAGAGGACACTCCACGAAACAATATCCTCTTGGTTTCAAGAAAACCCTCAAATTTTTTTTTAGATATTTTCTCACTATCTATGAGCAACTCTATATGTTGGATGAACGTTGTCGAGTCTGATTGGCTATCATTAAACCTTGATGGGTTTTATATTTTTCATGCAAGAGTCTTCATGAGTTTTTGGGTTTTCTTGGGATCTCTTTCTATACCAACTTTTGCACTAGAAATTTAATCATTCATTTTGTATTGTTAGTTTTCAATCTCAACATAGTAGTGAACAGTGTTGTTAGGATTCTTGTAAGGTTCTTGATCTTCTTGATTTGTTGGAGCTTATTTACCTCATCTCTTTTCCCTTAATGAATATACTCTGCACATTCTTGTTCTTGTTCTGTCTACTATGTTTCTTTCCTACATTGTTTCATTTTTTTTCATGGTATCAAAGCTTACGATGTAATCCTCTTCACAGAGCCTCAGAGAAACCCGGTCCCAAGAGGAAGATCATAGAGAACACGTATCGCAAACAATAGCGCGAGAGGTAAGACTCTTAACAGAGCCTGGAGAGCAGTTTGCAATCCACAGTCTCCTAAAGGAGAGCTGGAAACAACAGTCCACTTAAAAGAACGTTGGAGACATCATAGCACATGAAGGAAGCCCTGCTGAAGGACGAAGAGTTTAAACATTCGTGGAATCCCTTCTTCAAGAGGAATTTTCTGAAGCAACAAAGGAGAAGCTACGACATTCGTAAGATTGATCGTCGAAACAGATCAGAGCCATTAAATCAAGCTCAGAAAGGATGAGGAGCATGCAAAAGAGGTGAGCAATTATCAACTGTTAGATCTGGGTGAGAGCAAGAGTAGTCGTCAGATCAAGAAAAAGTGCGCAGGGTTTAACCGTCGAAGTTCTTCGAAACTTCGCATATTCGACGTTTTCATGCTAAAGGTCACTAGATGCCCGAATCTTCCAAGAGATGAAGTAAATCGAGGTCATTGGTTGTAAAAGTACATGTGGCAGGAGATCCCTCACTTCAGAGGTTGAGAACTCCGGAGGAAAGGTGAGTAGTATGGAGAAAGAACTCCCAAAGGCCCGAAGGTCAATGTTCATATGAGTTGTTTTTCAACGGGGGATAGGTGTCAACCAATCTATCACTTCGAAGGAAAGTCAGATGCGTGAAGCGATAAATCCCGAAGGCCTAAAGCCCGAAATTCATCTGGACCATCCATCAACGAGGACATGTACTACTATATCTCTCACTTCGGAGGCTTAACACTCTAGAGGATTTTGTGAAGTGAAGCATTGGAGTGAGAACTGGTCAAAGCCTGAAGTAAATCTGATCCCTTGAAGGTTGAGGACACATGTTGACAGATCTGACACTCTGAAAAGTTAAAACTTTGGAGGTTTGTGGACTTGTGTTGTTGTGCATCTTGGAACTCCCAAAGCCTGAGATTCTGAAGTAAATCTCAATCTTCCAATCAAGAGGACATGTGGAGGTAGATCCCACAATCCACAAGTTCGCTAATTCGACACTCTCAAGGATTGTAAGTATTGTGCATTGAAAAGGCCCAAAGCTTGAACTCCCAAAGTAATTGTGAGTCGTTGATCTCAGATCAACGAATACCATTGATCTTTGCAGCAATTCGGCTATTCATCCATTCTCCTATTCGAAGGAACTAAGGCCTTCACACATCAAAATGCCTGAAGCCTGAAGTTCTGAAGCGTCTGGTTCTCAGCCCCCGATCACATGAGAAGATGAACTTGAATTGTTTTTTGGCTCTTGAGTAAAATCGGATGTAACATCCCTGGCCCACCAAATACCGGGAAATGCTACTGTAGATTAACACTTATATAATTTTCATTTAAATGAAGATAAATGACTTTACACAGAGTAAGTACATAATTACTGCTAACATACATCATCAAGAAACATTAACAATAATTCATGTGCACAACAGAATACACGATAGCATATAATTAAGCACAAGTTGATACTTATCTTTTGGAATGATGGTAACACCACCAACTGCGTGCAAACCTTCCATGAACCTCCCAGCATTAGACCGCACTGCTCATCACTCTCAGTAGTAGGTCACCCCCGAGTTGGGACTAAGCTCCACCGAGACAAGAAATCCTAGGCTAGGCAAGGTCAATGGGAATAGACACATTTACAGAGGAAGGATTCTCTCCCAGGAGTCACTTACACCCACTACACATAGACCCTCATTCCCCACATGCCTGTTCCACCCCAGGAGTATACACCTTCACTGTCACCCAGACAGTCCTTTGGCTATTAACCTCCCTTGCCTTGGGCTTCAGAAATAGACCGGACTGGAAGTCCCCGAGCTCTACGGTAGCTACCAGACCCCTTCCAAGAGTTCTCACTTCCTCTGCACACTCTCTCACTTGGAAAGATTTTCTCATAGGTCTCACAACTTGTTATTTTGACCAATTCCAACACAGTGATGACACAACAACAAGGCTCAGTAATGCACAGTCAATGGAAACAACCTCACATAGTCAGGAACTATGTGGCCACAACAACCCACTAGGATGGCACAACACGACTCAAGCAATTTCGGGTTTCTCAACCATGCAACATAGGATGGATTCATGGTTCTATTTTCGAGGATGCGTGAGGGTGTATAGAGATCCCATGTAGAGACTTCATGGTTCAGGTAAAGGATCCCCAGAACAAGCACCAAAAACAGAGGTCAATCAGGGACATCCACCTGTTTAGACGGAAGATAGAGAATGGGAGATTGAACCCCCAACATGGCTCATTTCTTGCGTTAAATTGCATGTGTCTAGGTTGACACATGTCACCCA
The DNA here is from genome assembly GCA_000966675.3 of Picea glauca. Lineage (NCBI taxonomy): Eukaryota > Viridiplantae > Streptophyta > Pinopsida > Pinales > Pinaceae > Picea > Picea glauca. Next base: position 271,606 of record JZKD02S1673603.1, read on the forward strand.
TGAAGTGTGCTCCTCCTCACTTGGAATTCACCTGTCCTCCCAAGGACTTAGGATAAAACATAATTCACATGGCTTTGGAATAATAATAAAGAATTATTCTTAAGGACTTAAGCTCCTAAGCTTAGCCTTTCTCCCAACCTTTCAGCCCCCTCTCCCTTACACAGGCTTTGTGGAAGCTTAGTCCCTCATCACTCATTCATCATGGTCAGTCCACACGCAGAGATGTTTTTATATTAATAATGTGCATCATTACATGTACAAAATTAGGCTCTTGGCCTTCAACACTTAGGCTTTCCGGCCTAATAAATGCATAAGCCCCACCAGCTTATATTAAATTTTCTCACTAGCCTATAAAACATAATTACAATTCATAATGAAATTGGGGTACGTCCTTGGGGTATTACAATCCCCTCCCCTTATTTTTTCACTATCCTCAATGCAACCTTTAGACAATCATCACAAATATTTCCAAAATCTTCAAAAAGATATAGGTATTCTTCCTGCATAGCAGCTTCATGTTCCCACGTCGCGTCCTCATGACTGTACCAGGTCTAGTGGACCTTTACATGTCCTATGGCTTGATTCCAGAGCTGTTTATTTTCTTGTCCAATATGTGCATAGGATGCACTTGCAAGACACCTTCTTGTTCCACTTGGATCACATTCCAATCAATCACATGATTAGGATCAGGTATATATTTCTTAAGCAATGAAACATGAAACACATTATGTATATTCATGGATGCAGGTAATGCAAGCATGTATGCAACTGGCCCAATCCTTTCTAGGATTTCAAATGGCCCACAAAATCTGGCTGCCAACTTGGAACATTTTCCCATCTTCAGGGAACTTCTATTGGCTTTTACTTTCAGAAAAACATGATCACCCACTTTAAACTCTCTGTGGGTTATGTTTTTATCAGCATAACTTTTCTTCCTATCTTGGGCAGCTTTCAAATTCTGCTTAATTTTTATCATATGTTCTTACATTTCCTTGAGCAATTCTGGCTCAACTACTGCTCTATTAGCTGGGTTATCCCAGCTTACTGGAGTGTTGCACTTTCTATCGTAAAGTGCTTCAAATGGTCTCATTTTCAACGATGCTTGATACCCATTGTTGTAGGCAAATTATACCAAGTGTAGGTAGTCTTCCCATTTCAATGGTTTGTCCATCACATACATCCTTAGTATGTCTTCTATCATTTGATTCACCCACTTTGTCTTCCCATCTGACTCGGGATGGTAGGATGTACTGAAATTGAGATTTGTTCTGAATCCCTTGAATAACCCTTTCCAGAAATTTGAGGCAAATTTTGGGTCTCTGTCAGAAACAATTGTCTTGGGAATTCCGTGCAATCATGCCACTTCCTTGATAAAAATATCAGCAACATCCACTGCCTTGTGAGTAGTCTTTAGTGGAATAAAATGGGCAGGTTTTGTGAGCTTGTCCACCACCACCATGATTGATTCATGTGGCTTGCATGTTCTAGGCAATTCGGTTATGAAATCCATAGTCACTACTTCCCACTTCCACTTAGGAATGGGTAAAGGCTGCAACAACCCTGCTGGGTGCCTGTGCTCATCTTTAACCTTATGGCATTCCATACATCTGGCGATGTATTCAACGATCTCTTTCTTCATACCTAGCCAAAATTAATGGCTCTTGACTGCAGCCATAGTATTCTGATATCCAGGGTGCCCAACAAAAGGCACGTTATGCATTTCTCTCAGAATCGCACTTTTCAAACCCTGGGCATTGGGTATATAAAATTTGTTCTTGTATAGAAGTATTCCATTAGTCTCTAACTTATAATTTCCCACTTTCTGTGGCACCTCACCTTGTTGTAGCTTTGCTACCAACTCCATGTACTGCAAGTTGGTGCTTGCAGCTTCCAAAAATCTTCTCTTTATATCGGTCTGATACATGCTAATGGCTATAGCATGTAATTCGTGTACCCTCTTGTTGAGTGCATCAGCCACTTTATTCTCCTTCCCTTTGATATGCTTGATATCAAAATCGTATTCACAGATAAATTCCAACCACCTACTCTACCTAGCATTTAAGTTTGGTTGATCGAACAAATACTTCAGACTGTTATGGTCTATTCTCAATTCAAACCTCCTTCCCATGAGGTAATGTCTCCATTTCCTCAGAGCGTGAACAATGGCCACTAACTCCAAATCATGAGTTGCACAATTCCTTTCATGCTCTTTCAACTTTCTGGATTCATAACAAATTATGAATTCATTCTAACCGAGGACTCCTCCCATTCCTTCTTTGCATGCATCGATGCATACCACAAAATATTCATTTGGGTCCATGATATTTAGTATTAGAGCATTGGTTAATAGTTGTTTCAATTGCTGAAAGCTTCTTTCACAATCGTTTGTCCATTGAAGCTTCCTCTCCTTCCTTTGCAAGGAAGTGATAGGGTGAGCTATCCTCGAGAACCCTACGATAAATATTCTATAATAGCTGGCTAGACCCATAAAGGACATGACTTCCGTCACATTCCTTGGTGTTGACCATTCTCTGATGGCCTCGATCTTTTTAAGATCCATAGATATCCCATCCCTTGAAATAATATGCCCCAAGTAATGGATCTGTTCCTGATAAAATGAACATTTGCTTAACTTGGGATACAGTTGGTGCTCTCTTAACACCTGCAACACCATCTTCAGATGTTGTTCATGCTCTTCCTCCGACTTGGAACACACTAGAATGTCATCTAGGAAGACTATGACAAAATTGTCTAAATAGTCCCTTAATACACCATTCATCAAGCACATAAAAATAGCGGGTGCATTTGACAAACCAAACGGCACCACTGTGAACTTGTAATGACCATACCTTGTTCTAAAGGCGGTCTTGTTGATGTCTTCATCCTTTATCCTTATCTGGTGATATCCTGATCTGAGATCTATCTTTGAAAATATTTTCACGTCCTTCAACTGATCAAAGAGATCATCAATCCTTGACAGAGGATACTTGTTCTTTACAGTTACTTTGTTCAGTTGTCGGAAATCTATACACAATCTTAGGGTCCCATGCTTCTTCTTCACAAACATGACTGGTTCTCCCCAAGGTGACACAGTTGGGCATATGTACCCCTTCTTTAGAAGCTATTCAAGCTACAATTGCAACTCTTTCAGCTCTGGCATACTCATTCTGTAAGGAGCTTTCGACACTGGAGATGCTCCAGGAATTAATTTTATAGAGAAATCAATATCTCTCTTCGGAGGTAGTCCTGGTACCTCCTGAAATACATCTTCAAACTCTTTTAGTGTTGATTAAGGTTGGTTGTAATTGATGTCAACCCTTGAAGAAAGACCCGTAGCACAAAGGTTTGGGTAATGGACCCAATAGTGTTTGATGTAAATATGACTCATTATTGTTTTGTCATGGTTGATAAGAAGTAAATATGGATGAACTCCAAAGTGGTCTTCTTATGGTGAAATCCCTCACGGGAAGATTCTTTGTGGAGTAAGAGAAACCATGTTTAATTGTGGAATAATGAGATGAAGGAAAGTGAATTTGTCAGGGAAAATACCCTATATGGATAGTTCTTGTCATGTCATTTCCAGTGGTATGTGGAACGTCACATAATTCCTCACGGTCAGAGAGTTATGGTCATGAGAAGTTGGAGACCCCAAGTTTGGGTAATGGACCCAAGTTTGTTTGATGGGTAAGGGTATGAGTTATGATATATTTTCAGATAATACTATTCTATATGAATATTACATGTCATTCCATTTCTGGTGGTATGTAGAACGTCACATAACTCCTCACGGTTTGAGAGTTATGG
>JZKD02S1673603.1:286041-316219 GCA_000966675.3 Picea glauca
TTGAAAATATGACTGATGCGTGGTCTGCCTTGAAAGTGTATAAAGATTTATTTGATACTCAGCCTGAATCCAAGAAAGTTGATCTTCAATTAAAGTTGCTTCAACAAAAATTGATGGAAGGCGGTGATGTCCATGAATATATTTCCAGACTTAAAAACATTAAGCAGGAAATATTAAATGTGGGGTTTCAAACAGTAGATGATAGTTTTATGACTACAATCTTAATAGCTGGATTGCCTTCTTCTTATACACATTTTTTGGAGACTTTACAAGTCACTGGCAAGTTAGACAAGCTTACATTTGATGAACTAAGTGAACTATTGTCTCAACACAATAAAACTTTTGGAAAGAAAACACAAGTTGGAGAAGATGTTTTTCTCTCAGAAGCAAGCACAAGTAAGCTTTCCAGTGACAGTTATAGCAACAGAGGAAGAGGAAATTTTGTACAAAGTCATGGACGAGGCCAACATAGAGATAAAAAATTTCAAGGCAGAGGCAATAGTCAAGGTAGAGGAAACAATCAAGGAAGAGGGTCTTTTCAAGGTAGAGGAAACAATCAAGGTAGAGGATCTTTTCATGCAAGAGGAAATAGTCAAGGTAGAGGTTCTTTTCAAGGCAACAATCAAGGCAGAGGACAGACTCCATCCAGAAATCAAAGCAGGGGTAGAGGACAAAATTTCGGAAGAGGGAGAGACTTCAGTCAAATTGTTTGCAGAAGGTGTAACAAAGTCGGTCATTATGCTGAAGATTGTCGCACTTCCATTGACAAAATCGCCAAATTTCAACAAAACATAGCACAATTTGCTAATGATCGATAGGATGATGATTCAGAATATGTGTTTACCTCATCTTCAACATTACAGATTTACAATGATTTTCAAAGTGATTATGAAGATGCTTGGATTTTAGATTCAGGGGCATCTCAACACATGACTTTTAGATGTGACTTTTTTTGGGATTTTAAAGAATGTCATCTTAATCATGTTTTTCTTGCAGATAATACTCAACATACTCCTTATGAAAAAGGAGTCGTTAAAGTTTATTTACCTGATATTGGAGAACGACTAATTTCAAATGTATGGTATGTACCCACTTTCAAAAAGAATTTGTTGTCTTTAGTCACAATTCGACAAGCAGGGCATCAAGTCATTATGGAAGATGTCTTGGTGAAGATAAATTCAGTTAAAAAAAATATGAAAACAGTGATGACAGGATATGAAGATGGAAAACTGTTAAGGATGAAAGGAACAATTATTCCAAGACACTCAGACTTTGCAGGATCAGTCAATACAGGTATCTCTCCTATCAGGTTGTGGCATGTGAGATATGGACATATCAACTTTGAAAGTATGTCTCAATTACAAAAACAAGGGATGGTTAAGGGACTTCCCACTTTCAAAAAGGATACTTCAAAATGTGAAGCATGCATTTATGGCAAATAGAGTCGAGAATTTTTTTCAACAAGTTCATGGTGTGCAAATCAAAGATTGAAACTAGTTCACAATGATGTTTTTGGACCCCTCGCAAATTCTTTCGGTGGTTGCAAATATTTTTTACTCTTTGTTGATGATTTCAGTAGAATAACTTGGGTATACTTATTGAAACAAAAGTCATAAGTATTCGAAAAATTTAAGATTTTTCGACAACTTGTTGAAAATGAAGTTAAAGAAAAGATAGGTACACTCAGAACCGATAATGGCAGAGAATTCACTTCTAATGAATTCAACACTTATTTCTCAGACCATGGGACCAGAAGACAACTTACTAATTTCTACACTCCTCAGCAAAATGGAGTCACAGAACGAATGAATCACACTTTGTTAGGAATGGACAGATCTATGTTGAGTTTTAAAAGGTTAAGTTCTAAATATTGGGCAGAAGCTATCCATACAACTATATACTTAAGGAACAGATCTCCAACTGCTTCTTTGGATGGAATCACACCTTATGAAGCATGGTTTGGTTTCAAACCTCGAGTTAAACATCTTAGAGTTTTTGGGTCAAGATGTTATGCTTTAGTTCCGAAATAAAAGCGAACTAAGCTTGATTCAAGAAGTTTGAAATGCACAATGATTGGGTATTCTGATGAGAAGAAAGGGTATCAACTTTTGTCCAATGGAAAATTTATTGTGAGCAGGGATGCCATTTTTGATGAAACTGAAAGTAAAAGTGCTGACGCAATAGAAAGTCTTCTTCAAAAGTTAGAAGCTAAAGAAAATCAAAGAAAAGGAAAAGTTCAAAGTTTGCCAAATTCACTTAATTGGTATGAACTTGGTTTTCCTTCATCTGAAGATGTTTCATCCGGTCCGGTTACTTCGACAACATCTGGTTCTTCCAACAATTCATCTGAATCTCCTAGTAGCAGTAGTTCATCTCACAATGATTCTCCACCTCCAAACTCTTCAACTGATCGACGAACATCAGTTTACATTAATCCAATTTATAATAATGGTAATTCAGATACCCAAACCAGTGAACATCGACTACCAAAGTGGGCAGTTCAAATTTTGAAAGATGTAAGGCCTGATGACAAAAATAAAACAGGAACAAGGGGATCACACAACAATGAAGGGAATTTTGGCATAGTAATTTCTGGTTTTAAAAAGATCAGTCTTCTGCAACATTCTTAAGTGCACCACCTGAAGTATTGGTTGTCGGTTGATGCGATCCCATACTTCTTCAAAAGTTGAACTTCAAGTTGAATTCTCCTTGTTTATCCTTATCTTTCATGAGTTTTTGGTTATCATCTCGGTGAGCCTGGGCATCCTTCTGTAATATTTCAGTGATTTTCATCATATGCCCTTCCTTATCCATCTCCTTTCGATTCCCATTGGAGTTTGATCCTTCGACTCCTAAGTGCACGTCCATACCTCCTATTTCATTCTCTGAAATGGAGGAAATCCATGCCTCTTCCATTTCTTTGCACTCTGTGGAAATTCTAAATGGTTATGGCACTCATTAAACTTCTGCAAACACAACTTGCAGACAACCATAATTTCTCAGGTCATTGGTCCGCAACAAATCCCACAAAATTCATAAACAACTTGATTCGAGAAAACATTCATCTTCCAAGAATTTTCCAAGATCTGCTCACCTCTGTAACCACTTCAAGCATTAGCCCCTCTATCTCAGGTTCCAACCCGCGTGATCACCACCTATGACCAAGCACTAGAATGCTAGGTGCTACCAGGATTTTTGACCTTCGAAAAGTTTTAAGGCACACACAACTATCTCCTGGAATTTCGATTACCAAATTTGCGAACTCGGGCAGATCAATGGTCCATGTTTACCCATCATCCAATGGTTGGGACTCACTGTGATAAATTTCGTCATTGAAGTTTTTGAGACTTCGGGACTTTGAACCTTGGGAGTTTCCACACTTATTTCCTCCCAATCTTTCGACATCCGAAATTCAGATTTCCTTTACCCTCCGGGCCCACATAGTACAATTGTATCCAATTATGACGGTGGCACGTGGCACACTTAGGAGGGTCCATGTCACCTTCGGCAACGTCATTGGGTCCTACCATGTTCACTTTTCTTTTCGGGACTTCGGGTTTCCAGAGTTTTTTCATCAACACATCTCACTTTTCCCGGTAGCCGGAATAGCTAAATTACTATTTACTTTTTGCTTGATCCAAATGTCAAGTTTTCTTCCTCTGATCTACGGTGTAGATCATTTTGGGACTTTGGAGCTTCGGGCATTGGGAGTTCATGAATCAACACATCTCTCTTTTCCCGATAGTCGAATCCTCGAAAGGTTTCTAGGATAACTCTCCTGCACCTTCTCCAGATATGACGGTCATGAAGGATCTTCTTTCCTCCCAATCAGATCCAATGGCTCCAACACTTCGTCCGTTGATCTCTCTCTCTCTCTTTGGACAAATACCACATCGACTGCAGTTTTGTAGCACGACCAAGAAACCCCTTGACACTCAAAAATAATCTAAGGTTCAAAATTAGTCCCTCTAGACACAATTTCTACTTGAAACCTCGAGTCCAATGGCCCCTTATCTGGCCCATCTAGGCTCATTTTTGAAAACCTCGGCTCTAATACCAAAATGTAACATCCTCGACCCACCAAAGACCGAGAAATGCTACTGTGGATTAACACTTATATAATTTGCATTTAAATGAAGATAAATGACTTTACACAGAGTAAATACATAATTACTGCTAACATACATCATCAAGAAACATTAACAATAATTCATGTGCACAACAAAATAGACGATAACATATAATTAAACACAAGTTGATACTTATCTTTTGGAATGATGGTAACACCACCAACTGTGTGTAGAGCTTCCATGAACCTCCCAACCTTAGACCACACTGCTTATCACTCTCAGTAGTAGATCACCCCTGGGCTAAAACTAAGCTCCATCGAGATAGGGAATCCTAGGCTAGGCAAGGTCAATGGGAATACACATAGTTACAAATGAAGGATTCTCTCTCAAGAGTCACTTATGCCCACTAGACACAGACCCTCGTTCCGCACATGTCTATCCCACCCCAGAAGTATACACCTTCACTGTCACCCAGACAGTCCTTCAGCTGTTAACCTCCCTTTCCTCGGGCTTTAGAAACTAATGGAACTAGAAGTCTCTGAGCTCTGCAGAAGCTATCGGACCCCTTCTAGGAGTTCTCACTTCCTCCGTGCACACTCTCACCTAGAGAGAGTTTCTCATATGTCTGGAAACCTGTTCTTTTGACCAATTTTAGCACAGTGAGGACACAACAACAAGGCTCAACAACGCACACTCAATGGTAGCAACCTCACATAGTTAGGAACTGCACGGCCACAACAGCCCACTAGGATGGCACAACACGACTCAGGCAATTTCAGGTTTCTCAACCATGCAACATAGGATGGATTCACGGTTCTGGTTTCGAGGATGCGTGAGGGTGTATAGAGATCCCATGCAGAGACTTCACGGTTCAGGTAAAGGATCCATAGAACAAACACCAAAAACAAAGGTCAATCAAGGACATCCACCCGTTTAGACAGAAGATGGAGAATGGGAGATTGAACCCCCAACACGGCTCATTTCCTGGGTTAAATTGCATGTGTCTAGGCTGACACATGTCACCCATGAAGCACGCTCCTCCTCACTTGGAAGTCACTTGTCCTCCCAAGGACTTAGGATAAAACATAATTCACATGGCTTTGGAATAATAATTGTAACACTCTTTCATATTATAATGCTCTGATACCAAACTGTAACACTTCCCTGGCCGTCATCCAACCCACTGGTCGGGCAGAAGCTACTATGCGGAACAACATCATTTTATGCTTAATTAATAACATGCATTTAAAATGGGTTAAACACATTTAAACTCAAATTCAGCACAAAATTACTGTTGACATAAATAATCCATGGAATTAACATTCATTCATATGCATAGAAGAATACATGATAAATATAAATACACAGACATGCAACACATAATTAAAACATTGTCTGGTACTTATCTTTGAAATGGTGGTAATTCCACCAACCACGTGCAGGCCTTCCAAGAACCTCCTATCCTTAGACCATGTTGCTCATCAAGCTCAGCAGTTGGTCACCCCCGAGCTGGGACTAAGCTCCACCCCAAGGTAAGGAATCATAGGCTAGGCTGAGGTTACATGGAAAACAACATAGAATGACTGGAAGGATTCTTCCTAAGATGCCATCTTACGCCCACTACTCCCAGACTCTCATTCCCCACATGCATGTTCTGCCCGGAAGTATAAACCTTCACAAGCACAGTCCATCAGTGCTACACCTCCCTCTCTGGGTCTTGGAAACATGCTAGATCAAGAAGTCTTAGAGCCCGAAGTTGGTGTTGGACACTCTCTAGAAGAAACCACTTCCCAACAAACTCTCTCACTTGGATAGAGTTGTTCACAGGCCTGACAACCTGCCTCTTACAAAAACAATCACCTCCCTCACCTGGAGAGAGGTTACAGACAGGCTAAGCAGGAACTCACACTAGCTAGTAAGCCATGCATAGTCTAGCACTGCGTGGCCACAACAACCAACTGGGAAAATGGACACGGGCTTCCCAAACAAGCTCAGTAATCATGAAATAGACTCACAGTTTTGGTTTTGGGATTGCACAAGGTGTACAGAGATTCCATGCATAGGCTCAAACTGTTCAAACAAAGGTTGTACCAGCGATCTCAGAAATCAACACAGGTTTTTCGACTTTCAGGGTTGCACTAGGGTATTCTTGCAGAGGTTAGACGAGACTCACGTTCAGACGGTCAACAGTGGAATGGAGGAGGAACCCCCAACACAACTCATCTCAACCATTTTATTTTCATGTGCATGGGTTGACACTTGTCACCCATGCAACTGTATGCGTTCCTTCAACATGCGTTCCTTCCATTTGGAAGTTGTTTGTCCTTCCAAAAAGAACATAGTATAAAACATATTATTCACATGTCTTTTGGAATAATATTAAAATATTATTCCTTAAGGACTTAAGCCTCTAGGCTCAACACTTAGCCCCTCTTCCCACCTTCCAGCTCCTAATCCCTTGCCCACTCTGTGGAAGCTTAGTCCCCCATCACTCATTCATTGTGGTCGATCTGCACACAGCAGTGTTTATAATTTTATTAATGTTCTGCATAGATACATATACAAAATCAGGCTCTTGGCCTTCAACACTTAGTCTCTCTGGCATAATAATCACATAAGCCCACCATCTTATATTAACCTATCTCACCAACCTATAAAACATAATTACAATTCATTTCATAAACATGATTTACAACAGGGCTCGACCTTAGGGAAATTACAATCCCCCTCCCTTATTTTTGCACTGTCCTCAGTACAACTTTCACACAACATCAACAAGATTTCCAAAATTTTCAAAAATATGTGGGTATTACGCCCGTATAGCATCCTCATGCTCCCACGTCATGTCCTCAGGACCGTACCAGGTCCACTGGACCCTTACAAGCTCAATAGATCGATTCAAGAGCTGTTTTATTTTCCTGTCCAATATGCGCACAAGATGCACTTGCAGGACACCTTCTGGTTCCACCTGAATCATATTCCAATCGATTACATGATTAGCATCAGGTATATATATTTCTTAAGTAATGAAATATGAGACACCTTAGGTACAATCATGGATGTGGTAATACAAGCATACATGCAATGTATATATATGTATATACAAACAAATTTAATAACATTAAAATTGTATACAACATACACAACATACAATAAATAGAGAATTGTACTTATCTTTTGAGTGAGAAGACCTTCCACCCCAGATTAGGGCTATGAATCCATTGGGGCAATGGCTTCCCAATATAACCATGGTCCACAATCCTTATCCACATGGTCTAGGCAAAGGTACCAGACCTCAGGAGCACTCCAACCATTCAAACCTTGGCAGTACTCCAACCAATGGTCACTCATTCCCCACATGCCTGTCCCACCTGGGAGTATACACCTTCACAAGCACAGTCCATCGGTTCTACACCTCCCTTTCCATGGGCTTCAGCAACAGGCTGGACCGGAAGTCTTAGAGCACCATGGCTCTAGGAGTTCCAACTGCCTTCTAAGGTTTCCAAGTAGCATCTTCCCGAGATACTCTTTGTAGCCAACATTTAACTTTTATTAACATCATCTCATCTACATTAACCACATGCAGTTATCCTGAGAAAACACAAAGGAATTCATTTAGGAATTCCAATTAGTTCGAAAAGAAAATTCAACTTTTATTCCCAAAACATGACATTCTCTTTCATGATTCATCTTGGTTATTGCCACATTATGAATGCAACCATCCTTGTGATTTTCCACATGCATCAAACTACATACAATTTTCCTGCAAGACTTCATGTTGCATACTGCCAACAAATTGTCAGTATTTTTTGTACATCATAATTCAACAAATACAACATCTTATGCAATAATCTTAGAATTTTCTGCACCTAGCAATTCAATAACAATTACCAAAAAACTTGACCAAATAGAATGACTCGTCATTCTATGCATATGCATGTTCATAATTAACAACAGTAAGTTCATTATTTCAATTTTTTGAACATAAAATTCTATGTAGTCTCTATTCCTGTGACTACCTGGCTTGTAACTTTCCTGTTGCAATGTTTAACAGTTCCTGAAATGTTCTCAACTTCAGGGTTTACGAACATTTAATCCATTAGTATAATTATTTCCATGCAATAATATATATGCATGTACTTACAAAACATATTCAACCATTTCATTTAGTATACAATTCTATCACTCATTATGCATGAGTGCAATTCTCAATGCATTCTTATTCAATGCACCTTGCATTGAATTACATAATGCTCTCTATCTCAATCATGTATCTCACCATCCATGAGTTAGAATTCTAGCCAATGTGTTGCCACATTCTCTATACCTTGTCATATTCAACCAGGTACTAGTCTCATACATGACTAGCTTACTGGCATTTATTCCTACAACCAGTTTTTATGTTTAATTCTTTGTTTATTACCCCATAACCAAATTAACATGACATTCTACTATGTCAATGTGTGCATTTAGAAGCGAAAAAGATTTGAATTAATACGGGCCTACAACCTTTACCACATCTAGTGGTATGCATTGGTGCAAAGTCGTGACCCTCATGGTCCAACCCACTCTCACCAGGACCTTCTTCGTCTCAGACCCGAAGAGTCAAAGAACTCTTCCAACTCCTCTTGGGAGTTCCCACTACCCACAGTAACTCCTTCGGCGAATCCCCTTCGCTTCTCGGGAAATCGAAATTTGAGATATCGTGAATCCTGTGTGCACAGTTCACATGCAAATCGAAACCCCGAACCCCGATGGGTCAACGGTCAACACTTCCACTCATCGGGGATTTCCCTATCGGGAAATCGGCACTTGCGATGCCGCGATACAATTGCGCCACAAAAATTCGAACCCCGAACTCCGATAGAGTGACACCTGTACTTCACTAAATCTCATGGTCCCACACTGTCACGTTGCTGTCGGGATTTCGCGGATCGCGAATCCGCGATGCAAGTTTTCCTTGATGTTGAAAACCCCGAACGCCGAACCCCGATTCTTAGGGATCTCATGCCACGTGTCTCTGTAGCAATCGACGGCTCTGATCAAATCGGGGAATCGCTACTCGCGATTTCAATGAGTATGAACTCTCACCTTGTCAAACACTGAAGGCCGAACCCCGATGTGCCGAAATTCGATGGCCTATTCCCTCCTGTGCCTAAGGTTAACTCCCATGCAACTTCTCCACGATCCAGCGGTCAGCAGAATCTCGCGACTCTATTCAGCAAACCCTGACCGTTGATTCTCCCCATTGAAGATTTCTTCCGTTCCGAAGCTCCCTTCTGTGCGAACTTCCTCCTGGGTCTGTCCCATGATCCCATGACGGAACTATCCCTCCTGAGCTCACTCACTTGGATTCCTTCAAAAGAAGGTCTTTAGTCTCCATCCTCGCAGTTACGACCTCGTACATAAAATCACTCTCCTGGCGAAGTCCTTGTGCACAAAGAAATATCTATCCTGAGCTTCTCCTGTAGTTTCGACCTCTACAGAAGCTCAGTTCTTCTTCTCTTTCTCCCACAGATGGAGCATACAATGCCTCCTGGAAGTCTTCCAACTCAAGCAACCTATTGCTGAGTACTTTAGGTATTCAGTAACCCAGTGAAAGCTCTCTCAGTGGATGCTCCCTTCAGATGATAGAACTCAAAGAGATCCTTTCTCTTGTGTTGTCCGCACACTCCCTCGACGCCCTCCTGGTGGAGTATCGCTTCCACTGAACACGCAACAGTTATCTTTCCCTGTGCACTCACGCACTTCACTCAATGCCCTGCAGACAGAGCTTCTCAGAATCCTCAGTAGAATTCTGGTCTTTTTGAACTCATAGCAGAGTTCTTTCCTTACACACACTCGATACCCTCTTGGTAGAGCTCCTACAGAACTCCTCAAAGGTTCTGTCCACAACAGTGTCTCATATACACTGTCTTGACTATTGAGGTGTTCAGTAACCCCAAAAGTCCTCTTTCTATATGAGGTGATGACTTCAGTTCTGTGCCTCAGCACATCTCTGTCTGACTCCTCAGAGTTCAGAAGTGCCTCCTTTGTGCACCGATATTCAGAATCTCAACACTCTGTCACTCCCTCATGGCATGAAACCTAAAAGACCTCTCGAACCTGAAATCAAACACACTCCCTGCAATGGCATAATCACAATACACAAATGCAACATATAATGAACACACACACAGACATGCATATAATGACAGAAAATGCAGGAAAAACTGCTCTATATTAATAATGGCAAATGCCTGTATATTTTACAAGGTGTTCCTCGAGCTCTCTCTCATCTCTCCATACATACATCCTCTCTTCTACTCTATATGCCTCTCTCTCAAAATGAGATCTGAATATCTCTTTTACTTGAGGGGATCTTAGCGCTTCCCTCCAGGTTTTACCTACCCTAATTAATTTCAATCAATGGCTGTCTAGTCTGCTATCCAGAACTAGATCTCAGCCAGATCTACATTAAATGTCTATCTTATCTATATCCTGTGCAAAGGCATGTCCTTCCTGGATCACCAGCCTAAGCACATTAAATTACATTCATAACAAATTCAAATGAGGTTGTGCCTCCCTTTGTGTATATGAATGCATGCACATTGACGAGGCTGGCTAGCTGGCTGGCTGCATGGAGAGATGCTCCTGCATCATACTCCACAGCTGCAAAAATCATGAGCTCCTGATCATGAGCTTCCCCTGTAGTTGTTGGAATCCCCCTGGGTCCCAAACAAGTCTTTGGAGCTTTCCATCTGCTCCATTCTGCTGCTGCTGCTGCTGCCTTTTCTCTACCCAGCTTCTCTTCGCTGGTAGACTACGCTGACCTCAACATCAGCCTTATGACGTCCTCTATCTCTCGGTCCAGCTGCTCCAGTGTCTGGTTCTATTGTTGCAGTCTCCTCAACTGCAAATTGTTTTGGCACATGGGCAGATTGCTATGATCTCCCATGCTATCTTCTTCATCTTCATCTGTGGCCCTCAATTGCCACTCTATTGCAGTATTCAGCTCTGCAGTTTCTTCTTGACTATCCTGCTGCTCAGTCATCCTCTTTTCTGAAAGCTCGAATTCTGCCAGTTCTCTTGCCAGTTCTGGATTGTTCAACCAATCCTCCAGCATCTCCAGCTCCATCTCCCATGGAGTAATAATTCTATCTTCTCGCTCCACGGTTTCTTTTGCTGCTAGCCTCAGTGCTACAGCTTCTTCTCTTTCATCTCCTTGGTCAAAATCATTGAGTTGTTCCTCAGAATTCCCACTCTCTTTGTCCTCTTGGTTAGTGTTCACCATATGCACCAATTCATCCTTGATAGTCTTCGCCGACTGTTCTATTTTTGCACCATCTGCGCCACCAGTTTCTGCCTCCTCCTGGGCAAACGACAGGAATATTGAAATTCCCCCAATCATCATGTGGCTCTTCTGATCTTCTTCAGCTGTCAGCTGTACACGCTTATCACAATCGAATCTCGAGCTCATCTGCTCCATCAGCTCCCCTAGTTGTATCAAATTCACTTCGGAGTTCATGAGACCCTCAGATAGTCTCATTTGCTCGTCTCTTCCCTCCTAGCAATATAAGACGCTTCTGCTACTTTCCCGGCAGACTTCGATGCTTTCACTGCCCTCCTGGCAGTATTTGAGATCTTCATATGATCTCCTTTCATTGCCCAACTGGCAATGCAAAAGTTCCTGGCTGTCCTCACAACAGTCTGTGAGATCCTCAACTGATCTCAACCTGTTGCCCCCTCGACAATCTGGAATTTCTTCTTTTCTGTCTTCATGGTAGTCTTCGGGATCATTAGACGATTCAAATTCATTCCCTGTTCCCTTGCCCATCTGGCAATATGGAAACTCTCCACTGCTCTCCTGGCAGTTTATGAGACCCTCAAACGATCTCATCTCATCTTCCTCATCATCCCAATCATCGAGACTCTTCCCAGTCTCTGGCCAACAGTAACAAATCATCTCTTCTTATGTGGCCCTGAGGTCCTCAGCATACCTCAACCATCATCTCAACAGCCTCTGTTGTCTTTTGACCATCAGCTCCCTGACTGGCCATTTCACCCTTGGCTTCCTCAAGGGCCATTCATAAACCCCTCTCTGCTTTCTATTTTTCCGCATCTTCATTTCGAGCTCCTCCATCTCTCGCTTTATCTCAGCGAGCTCTTTATCCATTTTTGTTGTGCTCATCAGCTTTGGGCTTTTCCTTTCAGCATGCTTATGGCCGTCAGTAGCCATTTTGTTGCTTCTATCTGTCTCCCTGACAGATCTGCTGCTGTCACTCCTGCAATCCTGAGTGCTCAGCTTCATCTTCTCACAGTCCTACTGATTGTCTGCTCGATTGTTGTCGGCCTGCAAACAATCGCCTTACAGAGTCCTCAATAACTTTGTCTTCCTCTTTTTCCTTCTGTCTTCCTCAGCTCTAATACCACTCTGGTGCAAAGTCGCGACCCTCATGGTCCAACCCGCTCTCACCAGGACCTTCTTCATCTTAGACTTGAAGAGTCAAAGAACTCTTCCAACTCCTCTCGGGAGTTCCCACTACCCACAGTAACTCCTTCAGCGAATCCCCTTCGCTTCTTGGGAAATCGGAATTCACGATATCGCGAATCCTGTGTGCACAGTTCACATGCAACTCGAAACCCTGAACCCTGATGGGTCAACGGTCAACACTTTTGCTAGTCGGGGATTTCCCTATCGAGAAATCGGCACTTGCGATGCCGCAATACAATTGTGCCACAAAACTCCGAACCCCGAACTCCGATACAGCGACACCTGTACTTCACTAAATCTCGTGGTCCCACACTACCACGTTGTTGTCGGGATTTCTTGGATCGCGAATCTGCGATGCAAGTTTTCCTTGATGTTGAAAACCCCGAACGTCAAACCCCGATTCTTAGGGATCTCGTGCCATGTGTCTCTGTAGCAATCGACGACTCTGATCAAATCGAGGAATCGCTACTCGCGATTTCAATGAGTATGAACTCTCACCTTGTCAAACGCTGAAGGCCGAACCCTGATGTGTCAAAATCCGATGGCCTATTCCCTCCTGTGCCTAAGGTTAAATCCCACGCATCTTCTCCACGATCCAGTGGTCGGCGGAATCTCGCGACTCTATCCAGCGAACCCTAACCGTTGATTCTCCCCATTGAAGATTTCTTCCACTCCTAAGCTCTCTTCTGTGTGAACTTCCTCCTGGGTCTGTCCCACGATCCCACGATGGAACTATCCCTCCTGAGCTCACTCACTCAGATTCCTTCAAAAGAAGGTCTTTGGTCTCCACCCTCCTTGCAGTTACGACCTCGTACATAAAAGCACTCTTCTGGTGAAGTCCTTGTGCGCAAAGCGCTATCTGTCCTGAGCTTCTCCTGTAGTTTCGACCTCTACAGAAGCTCAATTCTTCTTCTCTTTCTCCCGCAGATGGAGAATACAATGCCTCCTGTCAGTCTTCCAACTCAAGCAACCTATTGCTGAGTACTCTGGGTATTCAGTAACCCAGTGAAATCTCCCTCAGTGGATGCTCCCTTCAGATGATAGAACTCAAAGAGATCCTTTCTCCTATGATGTCTCCACACTCCCTCAACGCCCTCCTGGTGGAGTATCTCTTCCACCGAACACGCAATAGTTATGCTTTCCCTGTGCACTCACGCACTTCACTCGATGCCCTCCAGACAGAGCTTCTCAGAATCCTCAGTAGAATTATGGTCTTTCTGAACTCACAACAGAGTTCTTTCCTTACACACACTTGATACCCTCTTGGTAGAGCTCCTACAGAACTCCTCAGAGGTTCTGTCCACAACAGTGTTTGAGCTACACTGCCTTGAATATTGAGGTGTTCAGTAACCCCAAAAGTCCTCCTTCTATATGAGATGATGACTTCAGTTCTGTGCCTCAACACGTCTCTGTCTGACTCCTCAAAGTTCAGAAGTGCCTCCTCTGTGCACCGATATTCAAAGTCTCAACACTCTATCATGCCCTCATGGCATGAAACCTCAAATACCTCTCGAACCTAAAATCAAACACACTCCCTGCAATGGCATAATCACAATACACAAATGCAACATATAATGAACACACACACAGACATGCATATAATGACAAAAAATGCAGGAAAAACTGCTCTATATTAATAATGGCAAATGCCTGTATATTTTACAAGGTGTTCCTCGAGCTCTCTCTCGGCTCTCCATACATACATCTTCTCTTCTACTCTATATGCCTCTCTCTCAAAATGAGATCTGAATATCTCTTTTACCTGAGGGGCTCTTAGCGCTTCCCTCCAGGATTTACCTACCCTAATTAATTTCAATCAATGGCTGTCTAGTCTGCTATCCAGAACTAGATCTCAGCCATATCTACATTAAATGCCTATCTTATCTATAGCCTGTGCAAAGGCATGGCCTTCCTGGCTCACCAGCCTAAGCACATTAAATTACATTCATAACAAATTCAAATGAGGTTGTGCCTCCCTTTGTGCATATGAATGCATGCACGCTGATGTGGCTGGCTGGTTGGCTGGCTGCATGGAGAGATGCTCCTGCATCATGCATTCAATCATATAATCATGTGATTTTTTTAACATATCTCTGGCTAAGGAAATTCTTACCAAAATTTACTTTCATCAATTATGCAAAAAGAATGATAAAAATTCATATCTGCATGGCTGCCATTAAAAATTATACTACCTGAATATCTGATAGCAGTAGAAGCTTTCATGCTTCTTTTATCAAACTTATAACCAACACTTCATCTCTGATGCAAACCTCTGACCCTCAGGTTAAGATCCACACAGGATCGTTCTAAATTATCCTCGAGCTGAACGACTCTTTTGATTCCATGTTGGAACCTCCAATGAATTTGATCCACAGGTCCTTCATGAAAACCCGCCCTGCGCAACTTGATTCTAGGCGCGAGCCTCACATTTCCATACGACCACGACCTTACCTTAGCGCAAACGCCTCTCGCAACTCGCGAGTTCATGATTCAAAGACCCTCGACTCCTCTTTCTCCAGACACCGATACCTGAGATGTGATATGGGTATGGCTCCTCCTTGTTAGTGCCTTCCACACATAACCACCAGCTAGGGCTAAGTGATAGCACTACTCACAACTTGCAACTTAGCGAGTTGGAGTGTTGAGCCCTCATGCTCCTCCTTTGTGAATCCCTGAGACATAAAAGTTAGTGATGAGTTGACTCCTTTCCAGACGACGTGTGTCAAACACCTGTCACCCGCTTCCCCTTTCTCTGGGCGCTTATTGTTACACCACCTATCAACCACACAGTCCCCACCTAACGGATGTGCCACGTGTTATACAAGCCCTTAACTCTCGACACTTCGCGACCTCATAGTCAAAACTAATTTCTTTCAACCCCCGAACCCCCGATACGCGATACCACGCGGAGGTTCTGATCTAATGGTTCTCCCGTGGCTTAGATCCAACGGTTTGGATCTCCTTCCCTACTCCTGGCGACTCGGGACTTCGTGGAACCAAGAATTGGGTTTTCCCTCCGAACTCACGAACCCCGAATTTCACGATTTCTTGAATGATATCAATGACTTTCGTTGACCCGGATCTGACGGTCGCTATCCTTTTTGAGATTTAGAGTATCGGAAGATACTCGGCCTTAATCCCCTCGCTGCTTTGCAAGATCCAATGACTCTCGCAACTTCAACACTTCCTCCATGAAGTGTCTCCACCGTCCATATGACTCCTTTCCTTTGCGACCTCCTAGAGGTTAAACTCTGTGTGCCTTCCTTCAGATCCAATGACTATCGATTCTTTGCACTAGATCTGACGACCCAGATCTCTTCCTCTCCAGCTGATCTAATGACAGTTATGCTCCCTCCTGAGCTTTAGAACTTATTCCTTCCCCTTGGAATATTTTATGAAGTTTCAAAGGCCTCGACCTTTGCTTCCCCTGCGAGCTCAATTCCCTTGAATCTCGCCTTTGTTCTAGGAACATTGTCCCTCCTGAGCTTTGTTGACATTGAAACCTCGAAGGGTTTCTCGACCTCCTGCTCCTCTTTGTTGCTACTCTGTGCACAAAAAAACTATCCTTCCTGAGCTTCGTAACTTGAACCTCTAAGGGATTCAACCCTTTCCTTCTCCTTCAAATGGAGATTGGTTCCCTCTGGGAATTTTTTCTCAAGCAAGCTTTGCTGAGCCTACAAGGTGTTTAGTAACACTATGAGTGTCTTCCTATGACACTTCTCCTATCTCAGAACTCGAAAGGGTTCCTTCTGTGCACACTTGCACCAACTTGATGCCCTTCTTGGCAAAGTTCTCTAGAATCCTCAATGACTCTGTATTCTCACTGAACTCAAAATAGAGTTCTCCTCAATGCATCCTATGCATTTTCTCAATGCCCTCTTGGCAGAGTCTCATAGAATTATCAGAAATTTTGTCTTCCTTCTCGACACTTCTCCTTCCTCTGATCTCATAATAGAGTTCTTTTGTGAACTCTATGCACTTGCTCAATGCCCTCCTGGCAGAGCTTCCATAGATTCCTCAGTGATTCTATTTTCTCTGTGCTTTCCTTTGCACAGTCTTACCTCCAAGGATTCCTACTGTCCGTTCAGGTTCTCAATGACTTCTTTCCAAATATCTTGGCGTCAATTCTTCTGGACTTGACTTCCTCCCTAACTTGAAGGATTTTGAATATTTCGAAGTCTTCAATGGTGTTTTCTAAAAGACTTTATGGTGCCCTCCCGGCACCCTCTACACTCGTCTCCTGGAGTCTTTCAAACTTAAAACAAGTTCCCTCTATAAGCACTCCCTGCACTGGATATGCACATTCTACATACAAACGTTCTATGCTATCTCTTTTGAGCTTCATTTTCTGAACTAGAACCATTATGTGTCTCTTCCATTTCTTTGCACTTTGTGGAAATTCAAATCAGTTCTAGCACTCGTCAACCTTCTGCAATACAAATGCGCAAACGACTATAATTTTCTAGGCCTTCATTTCTTGACAATTCCTTCATCATTCATAAACAATCCAATTTAAGAAAATGTTTCAATTTCATGAATTTTCCGAGCTCTGCTCGGCTCTGCAATTTTCAAGACTTTGGGACTTTGGGTTTCAGGGTTTTGGTCCACGGGGAACCAACAATTAAATCCTCGATGGTTCTTTTGTCTTCGAAAATTTCAGGATTTCGGCACTTCAGTTTTCGGGTCTTTAGTACCCAGGAGTTCACGATGCAGTGACTCCCAACTTCTTGTCACTAAAATCCCCGAATTCCAAAAATTCTATTTCCTTTACTCTCTGGGTCCACAGAGCACAATTGTCTCCCAAATCCACAATGGAAAGTGGCACACTCAAGAGGGTCCATGTCACCTATGGTGACGTCATCGGGTCCCACCACTCTCTCTTTTCTTCTCAACCTAATGGCATGTGGTACACATCCATGTGCCCACGTCCCTTCCAAGTGAAATCCAACAGTTAGACCTCTCTCAGATCTATGTCATAGATCCTTTCGACATTTCGGGATTTTGGGGTTTTGGGTTTTCAACAATCGGGAGTTCGCGATGTAGTGACTCCAAGTCTCTCATCATTTCAATCCCCAAATTCTGAAATGATCCAATGGTTCAAGTTCCTCTCCTATGATCTATGGTGTACATCGTTTCAGGATTTCGGGTCGGTTCTTCCGTCTTCAAATATTTCGGGACTTCAAGTTTTTGAGTTTTTGGTAATCGAAGTTTCACGACTTGCGACAATGAGGGATATTTCCCTTTGGTTTCCTAGATGTCAAAATGCCGAAATAAAGTCACGTGTCCCTCCGATAGATGGTCCTCACGATTTCGGGATTTCGCATACCACGATTTCCACACTCCTGTGCAACTCCAAAGGTTTTTAAACCTTATGCACGTTCTCTAGATCTGATGGTCGTGAGGGTTCTCCTTTCCTCCTGAACAGATCCTATGACTCCAACAATTCATGCGTTGAGCTCTCTCTCTCTCCCGGTGGCCATATACCACACCGACTGCGGTTCTAAAATACCACTAAACCTCCTAAGCTTTGTAACATGGTCAAGTGACTCCTTGACACTCAAGAACATTCTAGGGTTTGAAATTGGTCCTTCAGACACAATTTCTCCTCAAATCCTTGGTCCAAAGACCACTCAACTAGACCATCTAGGCTCAGTTTCGAAACCTTGGCTCTGATACCATACTGAAACACTCTTTCATACTGTAACACTCTGATACCAAAATGTAACGCTTCCCTGGCCGTCATTCAACCCATTGGTTGGGTAGACGCTACTATGTGGAACAACATCATTTTATGCTTAATTAATAACATGCATTTAAAACAGGTTAAACAAATTTAAACTCAAAGTCAGCACAAAATTAATGCTGACATAAATAATCCATGGAATTAACATTCATTCATATGCACAACAGAATACATGATAAATATAAATACACAGACATGCAACACATAATTAAAACATCGTCTAGTACTTATCTTTGAAATGGTGGTAATTCCACCAACCACGTGCAGGTCTTCCACGAACCTCCCAGCCTTAGACCACACTGCTCATCAAGCTCAATAGTGGTTCACCCATGAGCTGGGACTAAGCTCCACCACAAGGTAAGGAATTCTAGGCTAGGCTGAGGTTACCGGGAAAACAACACAAAATGACTGGAAGGATTCTTCCCAAGATGCCATCTTACGCCCACTACTCCCGGACTCTCATTCCCCACATGCCTATTCCGTCCGGGAGTATACACCTTCACAAGCACAGTCCATCGATGCTACACCTCCCTCTCTAGGTCTCGGCAACAGGTCAGATCAGGAAGTCTCAAAGCCCGAAGCTGGTGCTAGACACTCTCTAGAAGAAACCACTTCCCAACAAACTCTCTCACCTATAGAGAGTTGTTCACAGGCCTGACAACCTGCCCCTTCCAACAACAATCATCTCCCTCACTTGGAGAGAGGTTACACACAGGCTAAGCACGAACTCACACTGGCCAGTAAGCCACACACAGTCCAGCATTGCGTGGCCACAACAACCAACTAGGAAAATAGACATGGGCTTCCCAAACAAGCTCAACAATCACGAAATAGACTCACGGTTTTGGTTTCAGGATTGCACAAGTTGTACAAAGGTTCCATGCACAGGCTCAAACTGTTCAAACAGAGGTTGTACCGGATATCTCAAAAATCAACATAGGGTTTTCAACTTTCAGGGTTGCACTAGGGTATTCTTGCAGAGGTCAGATGGGAGTCACATTTAGACGGTTGACAGTGGAATGGAGGAGGAACCCCCAACATGGCTCATCTCAGACATTTTATTTGCATGCGCCTGGGTTGACACTTGTCACCCATGCAACTACATGCGTTCTTTCAGCATGTGTTCCTTCCATTTGGAAGTTGCTTGTCCTTCCAAAAAGAACTTAGGATAAAACATATTATTCACATGTCTTTTAGAATAATATTAAAATATTATTCCCTAAGGACTTAAGCCCCTAGGCTCAACACTTAGCCCCTCTTCCCACCTTCCAACCCCTAATCCCTTGCCCACTCTATGGAAGCTTAGTCCCCCATCACTCAGTCATCGTGGTCGGTCTGCACACAACGATGTTTATAATTTTATTAATGTTCTGCATAGATACATGTACAAAATTAGGCTCTTGGCCTTCAATACTTAGGCTCTCTAGCCTAATAATCACATAATCCCACTAGCTTATATTAACTTGGCTCACCAGCCTATAAAACATAATTACAATTCATTTCATAAACATGATTTACAACGGGGCTCAGCCTTGGGGACATTACAATAATAAAATATTATTCTTAAGGACTTAAGCTCCTAAGCTTAGCCTTTCTCCCAACCTTTTAGCCCCCTCTCCCTTACCCAGGCTTTGTGGAAGCTTAGTCCCTCATCACTCATTCATCATGGTCAGTCCACACATAGAGATGTTTTTATATTAATAATGTGCATCATTACATATACAAAATCAGGCTCTTGGCCTTCAACACTTAGGGTCTCTAGCCTAATAAACACATAAGCCAAGCCATCTTATATTAGCTTGACTCACGAGCCTATAAAACATAATTACAATTCATAATGAAATTGGGGCAAGTCCTTGGGGTATTACAATAGATATCTCGATTATTCCATTAAATGGATTTAGTCAATAAAGAACTTAGCTCAAAGTTATGAATCTGAAATATCTTGTGCTCGGATAATCACATCTCGCAATATCCATACCAGGTAACAAGAAATCTCTTGTAAATCTAATTTTAAAAGAGGCCAAATCTTGAATTTCGATGTTTATTTGCCTCAAGCGATACCAATGTAACGAGATAGAATAGTCAATCCACAAGTGTGATTGAATGGTGAATGAAAAACCAAGAAACGTTGTCATGGATAAACAAAGACGACTCAGGAAGTACAGAAGAGATCTCAGATAGATATGGAAAGACAACAAAAAAGAAATGGCAACATATTTCGCAAAGATAAATGAAGAGGTTCTAGTTGTACCTAAGGAGCTCACACAAGAAGTAGATGAGATGAAAATTGATTATATTTGGAGCAACATGAGCATGCATCTACCATTATCGCCACAATATAATGGTAAGAATTTTGAATGTTGGTTTGTTAGAATGAATGGTTTTTTGTGTCTTGTAGACTGTTATCATAATTTACATGATTAGGAAAGGGATGCATTAGCATTTCATTTCATCCAACAAGCCTTGGATGACAATATGTTGGACAAGGTTGCAGCAACAACATCTTTGAAAGAAGTTTGGAGTATTCTGGCAAGTCTAGTGGAAGAGGGAGAAACAATTTTTTGAATTTTGCCACTCTAGAAAAAGCATCTGTGTCTGAAGAAAAACTACTGGAAGAAAAGAATGATGGAGCATCTGTGTGTGAAGCAGAGCTACCATTGGAAGAGAAAAAAGGTGCATATGTGTATGAAGCATCACATGAGAAAATTGCATAAATTGATGGTGAATCTATCAATATAGCAACCGACATTGATGAAATGCTTCCAATAGTGTTTGTTGATGACAACAAAGGATCAACATCAATGATATTTGATGAACATTGTGCAGAAATTGGCCTCTTTGAAACAAAGGTAAGAAATCTTGAAATTGAATTTGATGATGATAATATGTCTTATGATGAATGCCTTCAAATAATGGAAGAGAAGAAGAAAATTGATGAATTGATGTTTGGAGGAGGATGCCTACTTGGCATTCATAACCAAGTGGATGATTTGGTGACTGGAGAAGCAATGCTTGAAAGAAGGTTTGATGACAGTAGCATTCAAGCTACTACACTTATGACTGCCAATGAAGCAACTGAAGAAGAAGATAATATTGATGCATATTTGAAATGGATTGATCAGTCAATCTATGATGATGATGATGGCAACTTCTCTCAGAAAGAACAGAAAGAAGAGAACCAATATGGTTGTTGTTATAAATTTTTATATCAGATTGACAAATTGTTTGAGTATGTAGGTGAGCAGCCAAAAGAAGAAGATGAAGACATGGATGAGGATTTCAATGAAGCCCAGTTTGAAACCATCTTCATGCAATGGAGTTTTGAAGAAATCATATTTTATTCTGAGTTAATGTGGAAGCAGATGATTGTGTATCCCAAGCTATGAAGGGCATTGATGATAGTTTGCAGTGGTGGCATCATCCCGCTGTCAAAGAAAAATTTGTTGCAGAAGAAGATGAAAGAAACAGGCATAAGCAACCTGATCAAATTTTGAATATGAAGTTACAATGACAAAGAAAAAATACAAAGCACGGAGCTTTAAAATGGCCAGATTAGAACAGTACAGAGTTTGGAAGAAGAGAAAGAAGAAACCCAACTCAAGTAAAAAAGTTGAAGTCTAGTTTTATTGTTATGTACTGTAAGCCTAGTTGAGACATAGACCAACAAACATTTTCATTTTTGAATTTCTTTTAGTTAAAGTCCATTGGGTAAATCCATCTCTTGATTTCCAAATGCAACACTTAGTTTTTATTAGTGCTTATGTGTGTAAACTTTAAGTTTAAGAGGGAGTGTTCGTTGTAAACCTCCAAAGTTGAGTTTAAGAGGGAGTGTTAATTGTAAACCTCAACGTAGTAAGATCTGATAAAAGAGTTGATCAGATCTGGATTGGTATATTCTAAGGAAGTGGAAATTAAGGGATGACTATTTCCTCACCTGCAACCGGATCGACTACACTTGGTCTCTTCTGGCCATATCGTTCCATCATAGAAAATTTCACGTATTTCTATCTCTCGTGGACGCTATCTCATACAATGATTCGTCAACAGAACATATTTTGTTTTAAAATTGATAGAGAGTAAAGTTTTCTAGGGAATTTGACAAATGGGCGACTGTAATACCAACTAAATTGCATAGAAAGCCGACTCCGTTTTCTTCTTAAAACAATATTATTTTCTACATAAAAAAGGCATGGTTGAGATGTTTATACTAAATATCCTTGTTCAGGTATCAATGAAAACAATGTAAAGTAAAAGTTGGGGCTCTCAAACAATTGAAACTTGACTTAGAGTGTACATTGAATCTGAAATCGTTTTTCCAGTAGTAGACATGAAGGTCACTTGAAGTATATCCTTTATGGTGTTCTGGTTTATGCAAACTTGAACACACATTTGGGACATTATTTCTTCCTCATTTGTACCGGCCTCTCGCATGCATTAAAATGATAATCGAGTTCATCATATCAATGAGAAATCCATCCCAGACTAGAAATATTACATGCTATTCTATATATGGATGGCTATTAGTAATATTTGAAAAATGTTGAGAAGAGTCCTAAGGATAATTTACAAATGCCACTTTTATTTTAAGACTTATCTATCATTGTAATATATAATTAAAAGAAAATATAAGTGGGAACTTTTTTTAACTACTTTTAGAAAGTCGTTACATAAAGAAACCCTAACTCAACACTATAAAGAAATAAAAGAAGTCGTTCAGAAGGAGAACGGGCCGGAAAATTTGGGTAGAACAGAAGGCTGAGTGCTCATATACCAAAAGGCAAAATCAATTGTAGCAAATTAGAAAATCATCCCATGGATTCGCAACTAGCATATTCCGTACTTTCTTTCTCTTTTTATGTAACATTCTTTTTGTTAATCATAGAAACTATTTTTTCTCTTTGACTGTAATCTTTTCACAATTTTTTGCAGCCACTTTCATAAAGATTATTTGAAGAACCGTTTTCATTGTATTTTTTATGGTGTACCTGAACATATGTTGAGCAATAATTAAGAATTGCTAGCTACTTTCTCGTTATTATTTTATCTAATTTTAGGGGTTTTAGTGGAATGTTTTCTTTAACTACTTATGATAGGTTTGGTATTTATTATTGTCTGTTTGTGTTGAGGAATATCCTACATAGAAATAAACATTGTTCAAGAATTCATTTATATTGTTAAGCTATAGAATTTTGGTGAAATGATCAATAAATTTTCATGCATAATGTTGTCTTCGCTTGATTATTTTCATACTCTTCCTTTTTGTTAGATGTATTCAAGACGACATGTCTTTTTGATTTACTTCTGATTTATGTTTTACTCAATGCCAATGAGTACTTTGTTATTCTTGTTTTCATTTACAACAGTTCTTATGAATTTTCCATCGACTTATTTTTATGACTCTGCATGTTGGAGAAAGGTGCCCATTGGAGAGGCCATGGTCCGATAGTTTGTTTGGAGTTGTTTGCTTTCTTTGTATGCCATTTATTCTTCAGTTATTTATTATTTTATTTATCTTTTCAAATTTGGCTTTAAGAATGCATATTAAAGGGTTGTTCTGAGGTAACTCTAAGTAACAGATTTTAGTAAGAAATTGAGGGTTACCCCCTTTGTCTCAAGAGCCATATTGAAGCTTAAAGTAGGGAGGCTTTACCAAAACTTCATAGGATTCCTTGACATTGTTCCCTAGCCAGGAACAATCTTAAGGAACAACACATCTTAGGATAGACAAGAATAATATCCACATCACTACAAGGAGAACACCTTGTAGTGAAAGTTTTTTCGAAAACTCCCCAAAAACTTTATCTTTTCTCTGTTTATAGTGGAGGTTGTTAGCATAGGAGGGTAAACAAAGGTTTTTGTGAATGTTTTTTTACCAGTGTGCCTATAAGGTACATACGCCCTGGTGTACAAAAATAAATAATTCCTCGATGCTTAAATATTCATGAGCACCATTATCTGTTATAATAAAAACACATACAAGCACCAAACAAAGTGCCTCGGTGTCGTTTAACATTACGACCTAGTGTGTGTTTGTGTCATGCGGTGCACTAAGGTAGGAAAAAATAAAAAATAAAATTTACAAACCAATTTTCATTATTACACTTCATTATATTATTTGAAACTCTAAAAGGAAAACTAGTGCTCACTCTTCTTCCAACACCACCCCATTTGTAGTGCTCTACAGTGACTTCGACAACTCCACTGGTAGATTCCCAACATTTCCAAATTTAGAAAAACACTCTGAATTTTCATTTCTTAGAAATGGTGGAACAATGCTTCCTCATGACAAAAGAGCCCATGTAAATTTTTTATTACCTTCCTATTTGCATTTTCATCAGATTAAAATTTGAAATTGGCCTGGAATTTGGTCATTTTATTATTTTTATTCTTTTTAATTTTGTGTTGTACTTGATCCGAAAATATCTTTTACATGACAATGGTTTAGTTATTTAGCATGTGTTAATTAACCGTTTAGGAAGCTAAATGAAAGAGGAAGAATTATGAATGAAACATGACAGCCATATAAACATGTACAGATATGAAATAAAGCATAAACAACAGTAGACCATAAACACCAATGTGATAAAGGAGTTTGACAATCTCGCCTATATCTCTGGACCTTGTCTCAGTGGGATTTCTTATTTCTATTAGAAGCTTTAAATGTGCATAATGAAAGTGTCAATGGATTACAACAATGATCTAGTCGTGTTCTACCATATCTCATGAACCCATCAAAACTGACGGCACCCAAATCGGATGAACGAAACTCCTAGAAATGGCCCGCAAAGGTGCGCTCCTCAATAGCTTCCATGCATGACAATGGCTTTGGTTCAACAATCCAACACCATAAGCCTATTCTGAACCTCCTCCTTGGCTTCAAGAAGCCCTAATTTATATAGATCTGAAATTGGTAACCATTTCCCAACTTCCTCCCAAGATCTGGCCTAAACAATGGCCCAATATCTCCTAGTAATTACCAAAATCTCCAAAAACATGCCTAAAATCCATTAAAAAATCTTATCGTATAGTTCAAAAACCACTTCTACAATATATTTTGGTGCAACCCCAAATTTCCTGGCTTCTGGTCAAATTAGGCACCTGCACGTGGCCTCGAGCTAAACTAGGCGCGCTGGCCCCCTTGTATCTCGGCCCCCGGACGAATAGAATACCATGTGGCCACATCTCCGTGCTTAGTTAGGCCCCCTATATATTATCCCCTTGGTCAGTGAGCTAGCCCGACCGATCGGGATAAACCCTTAACCACCGCACCAACTAATGGAATAACCCCAGGTCTTATGGTGATTTCGTGGCACATAGCAATGACCAAGGGCTGGTCTTAAGTTTAAAGCATGCCAACCAAAATGGAGGAACTAGGGTTACATTGCATGGTATAATGGTAATGTATCGAGGCTGGGGATAGGCCCAAGCCCTAACTCCACCAAACTAGCACCGTTTACAAAGTTAAATAGCAGTGGTGCCCTTTACGGTTAAGAAATATTCGGTAGGCAGGCTGGTAGCTCAGCCTACCCGAAGTCGTTACCTAGACTAGAGGTCACGAGTTCAAATCTCGTCCACTCCAACAAAATTTTACCAAAACCGACATCCAATCCATGGGTGCCATGTGGGAGCCCATGTATGGGCCACGTGGCACCATGCCATTTGTCGAAAACATGCCACATATCGAACGTTGAATGGTCCACCTATCTTCCACTTGTACCTGCCACGCAAGCGTCACATGTCATATGTATTGTATGGACCTTCCACGTCATCCCTACGAACATGCCACGTGTCACCATTGCAAGGGTGACACGTGTCACTCCCTCATTGGCCCACTTGTACCTGCCACATCATCATTCTATACACCTAGTCAGCCTGCCATGTCAGCTGTATGAACCCTACCACATCATCGCCAACTATGTCTGCCATGTCATATGTACAGTTGTACTTCCTATACAGTCAGCTACCACGTGGAACAGTACAAAACTGTACGAACTCTATAGTCATCATTGTTTTTCATGTTTGGCCAAATGAACATATCGCCATATCAGGAGCATAAGATGTCCGTTTAATCCTGTTCAAGTTGTGTTGGGTTCATATCAAAAAGGCCTACCCACACGTCTATTTTCAAGATATTCTGAGGACTTTTATTTTTAGGCCTTTCTAAGCCCCATTTGGCTCCTAGATCCAATTCTGGATTAGTGCTTGAACTCTTTGGATCGCCCTGAAGTGGGGCATCATGTGTGTAAATATATATGAAACAACACCCATGGTTCATACACCATCAATATACGCATCGATGTCTTCTATGAATGACACCATGGTAAATTTTGAAAAATAAGCATAACAATGTTTTTTATGTGACGCCCCATCCCCGAAATAGTATAAAACAAAACACTTTGCTAAAGAAACATGTTGGTGCTCTAATAAATATGAGCACTAGTGTGTTGACATTACTAAATCACACTGTCGAATTTCCATTAAAATAAATTAACCTAACGATGCGTCGTAGGGGATGCCCCATTACCTGTGTGTCCCAAAATAAAATGCACCATACAAAACCAATCGATGCACTAATAAGAGTGGATCCCCAATGCATTCCCTTTAACCAACCACAACTCCCATTTTTTAACAAATAAAATTTATCATAGCGGTGCATCAAACTTCACAAAATGCATTGGTTCTGTTTATAGAACCACACCAACACAAATATTTAACAACTTGGCATAGTGATGTGTCTCATTGGACACCCCATTGTCAATGTCTTATAAAATTTAATGAACCTATAAAAAAAACATCGGTGCTCTAATAACTCTAGAGCACCAATGTGTTCAAATTAACACACCACACCGCCTAATTTACAACAAAACAATTTAACCCAATAGTGCCCTGATGCCCAACAAATGCACTAGTGTTGTAAAAAGCATGGCACTAGGATGGATATTTCCCAATTTATCATATTCGTGAATCCTATGGGATGCCCCATTCCTGGTGTGTTACATAACACAACACACCGCTCAAATATATGTCGACGCTCCAATAACTATAGAGAACTGGTGTGTTATACAAAAAACACCACCTAACAATGCTTTGTTTCTAATATAGTGCACTAAGTTGATGCATAATTACTATTTCTGACGCAGTGGATACTTTTACACATTGTTTTGCAAACATAAATTAATTTTAGTTTTTGTTAAATATAAGTTATTTATATGTGTGTTAAATTCCTACTAGCTCAACCAATTAAGGTGTGGGTTTCATTTTCTAGGTGACCCAAGTTCGATACCCTTACGATGTGTTTAGTCGGGAGGAGACACCCAAAAGTCCATCCATGTTAAGGGTTGTTGTGGCATAGGGAAGGTGTGATCCCTAGGTATTTTTTATGGCTTAGGTGCCCCTAGGTTTTGGTTTCTTAGCCAACAGTTGAAATATTGGCCCCGCAAGTGATGGTCATTTCTAACAAACAAAAAAAAGTTATTTATATGTGTGTGTTTTATAGTTTCAATTCATTTTATCTATATATATGTGCCTAGAAATATTTTTATGTGAATTAGAGATGATGATGATGAGAGGAGGAGGAGGAGGATCAACAATGAGTCGAAACATACAACTTTGTATGTGAGTGGAAGACTCGAGAGAGGGAGAGGGAGAGGTTCCCTCTCCCTATTGCACCTTAGACATGTTCCATTTTGAGGGATGTTGGCCGCCTCTTCAAGTTTTATGAGGAGGGTGTTGGAGCAATATTGATCAGACCGAGGTCCTTCTTAGGTTACCAAAAAAAGGTGCCATGTAGTCTAGAGTGTTGGAATTTTCATCTCCTCTAAAGAGAAGAAGTCTCACCCAAAGCACAACCAAGACAAAAGGATAGGAAAGGGAAAGGATAATACTTAGGTGGGTTCACAGAACCTTCAAGATTCATCCCGATCTTGCACAAGAATAACTACCCACGGAACATATATGAGCTCATAAACATTGAAACTGAAGCTACTTTGGTTGCGAAAAGCACTCATACATTGAAACATCATATGGAACTTATGAGCATTAAATAAGTACTATAAAGATACAATGTTGAAGCATAAACACATAATGATGCAACATATTTCAAAATTTTAGATCCTTCTTTATTTATTATCTTCAGATATTATCATATACAGCCTCAGAGATACAAAGTAATGTTCTGTTACAGACTTTTGGCTCTGGACCCATGTCGCAAAGCTCTATTTACACAAAATTGTATACAAATTACATTTACAGAACTTAAACCTGACCTAGTAACACTAACAATAAGAAGAAGAACAACAATCCAAACAACAACAACAATGTTAACAACCCTTTTACAATCATTTTCATCCCATATATATATGCTAAGTAGGGTCTTCTGGTGTAACATACCCCCGACCACCAATAGGCCGGGGAATGTCACTACTCAGACACTTAACTTAGTTGTGACAACATATTGTAACAACCTAGTGTTCAACTGAGCTATGTCACATAATTTTTTCTCTTCAAATACATATATATACACACAGGCATACATACATATTGAACTGCATGCAATTAAACATATACATACAATCCTCTAGCGAAAGCTTCACATATAAAGCATAAACAAACAATTGCATTATGTAAATATACGATTTTTCAGGTTGAATTAACAGTAACACAGACATGCAACGCACACAGGGGTATACCCTTAAACATACGGATAGTTATGATCACACATGCAATAAAACCCATAAAATAACACATAAATGACAATGCAACATGTAAATTCATCACATAACCAGTACGTATCCTGGTAGGAATGTCACCAACTTCTTACAGACCATCCACGAACCTCCTAGCCTTGGACTACACTGTTCATCACTCTCAACAGTGAGTCACCCTCGAGCTAGGACTAGACTCCACCCGGGTAAGGAATTCCTAGCCAGGCTAAAGGTACACGGTCAATCGGAAGGACTCCCTCTCAAGTGTTCACTCAACCACAGCCTACAGCCTCTCCTTCCTCACATGCATGTCCCACCCAAGGAAGTGTGCCCCTTCTCTACTCAACAGTCCTTCTATTATTCCACTTCCCTTCCATGGATTTAGCAACAGGTCGGATAGGAAGTCTCAGAGCATTGTAGTCGCAGTTTATCACCTTCGAGAAATCAATCCCTAGCAATTCTCTCACTCAGAGAATTGCTCACGGGCCTAACAACCCGCCTCTTCTATCCAGCTCCCAAGATGACAAGTACACCAATAGGAATGGTTATCGATCTGGTTTGGGTATGGTGGTTGGAAGATATGAGGATAGCTCAAGGACTGAAGAAATGTATCACGGATATTGGTTCTCTGGTCGAAGGAAAAATGGTAAGATTCTCAGCAACTCTTCCACCCCACAATGGCTGATCCCCCCAAAGGAACTAAGTCTTAGCAATAAGTATGCATGTCTCTAACTTGACACTGGTCATGTTGGGAGCTACTCTAATACACTTGTCCCCTACTTTAGGACTTAGGATAAATTAATTATCCTTCTAGTGTTGATATCTTAGGGTTGAATCTCATAGGAAGAGATCTTAGTACCTTTTGAACAATTACAGATTCTTCGATTTCTTGTCCCAATCCTATGATTGCATTCACGGTTTCATCGACTCGTAAGAAGTAGGCTGCAATATCTTCATCTTCCTTCATTTTTAGTTGTTCGAATTGACCTCTGTAAGTTTGAAGCTTTGTTTTTTTAACTTTTGAATCTCCTTCATAAATATTTCAAAGCTTGTCCCAAATATCTTTAGTAGATTTACAATGTGAAACTTTGGTAAATACCGTATCACTGAGACCATTCAAAAGTGCATTTATGGCTTTGGAATTATTCTCACCGAGTTTCACTGCTTTGTCATTTGTTGGTGGAAC
>JZKD02S1673603.1:321085-332901 GCA_000966675.3 Picea glauca
CAAAACCATAGAAGTTGTCAAATAGGGAACTGAAAATCCTCCAAGTCAAGTGTTCCTAATACCATAAGGTAGGGAGATACCCATGAAGGGTTGAAGGCTGAGGTCCGGTTGTTCTATGCATCCCCCCTTGAGGCACCCACCTCTTGGACGGGATCCATCCCGTAACCCATTTCTTAGGCCGAAAATCTAAATGTCGCACTTTGACCGAGGTACCTAGTGACCAACTTTAGGACATCTACCCAGGTGGCAATTGTGGGCTGCAATTTCACTTTGATTGTATTTTGTGTGGCTATTGGGAAATATTTCCAGCTCTTTCGGGATATGCCCCCTTTACCCTTCATTATAACCAATTTTTTCATCCTTCACTAGTTTCTCTTCCAGTGACTTCAGACCCCACTATTGAGTACTATTGGGAGGTCCAGTGCTATTTGAGAGGAAGGATGTTATGTATTTTAGGACATGGGCATTTGTTTTCTTTTTGATTCCCCACACAGACAAAACCCACTTACCCATATATATGATTCTTTTTCAAAAAAACATTTTTTGTATGATGCACATCTGATTACAGTTTGATTTGGATATATATATTGTGTAAAAATTCAACGCAAAGGCTCTTGTTTCTATATTACTCTTACCACTCTTTGCACACATTCACGTAGCTAGTCGGACATCATAGGGGAACCACAGAACCCTCGTCGTTCATGACGCTTGCTAAACCTCCCTCCTATCTTAGGGGGAGTGTATGGTATTGCCCACTCATCAACACCTCCTTCACACACTCCTGTGAGTGCTACTGTTTTAGGATCAGCTTTGCTTGGTTTTACATTAC
Source organism: Picea glauca (assembly GCA_000966675.3). Lineage (NCBI taxonomy): Eukaryota > Viridiplantae > Streptophyta > Pinopsida > Pinales > Pinaceae > Picea > Picea glauca. The sequence continues at coordinate 321,915 of JZKD02S1673603.1, forward strand.
TTGGGTCCACTTCCCAAGGTCATTCGTTCACTTGCTCTCCTTTACACGGAAGCAGGGGACCTACTTCCTTTCAAGGAGGAAGCACCAACCTACCTAGCCCCCCTCAAGGGTCAGGTTCACAACACACCCACACCATGGCTGGAGCTAATCCTCCCCCCCCACTACAGATGACATATTTAGCCTCTCTCAACATACTGGATCTCAGCAAACTCACCAATGATCCTATATTGCATGATCCCACATGGCCTGCAATGCCCACCAAACTACCTTCAGACATACCAAAGTTTGAAGGAAAGGTAGGCAATGACCCTGCCAACCATGTCATGACCTTTCACTTATGGTTCTCCTCCAATAGCATTATGGATGATTTGATCAGACTACGATTATTTCAATGCACACTCACTGGCCAATCATCCAAATGGTATGTCGAAGAAAAATCAGGATCCCACGCAACTTTTGAGTCCTTGGCCAAAGCATTCTTAACCTTCTTCCAATTACCAATCCACCACGACAATGGTCTAGAACTACTTTCTAATTTCAAAAAAACCTCAGCCACACATATTGCTGACCAGATTCATGAGTGGCATAGGCGACATAGTTTGTGCAAAGCAGAAACCACCAAGCAACAATGTCTCGACTAGTTTCTTAGATCACCTGTCTCTCTCCTTGGTAAGGATGTAGCTTCCACCTTCCCTCAATCTGAAGAGGAATCCATCAGTAAGGCCCAATAGTATGACCTCATCTATGCACAGTCAGGGTACTTATACACTGTACTTCCTGATCTTCCAAAACCTGTGCCATTTTGCCAAGACAAACCTGGGATATCTCACTCAACAGACAGACTCATTGGTGCCACCACTCACCACGATCCACAACCCCAACCAGCACTGATGTATGGAACACCTCAATACCCATCAGAATACGGGGGTACTTTTTATTACCCCCCGCCCCCTTATCAATAACCGTACCCTGTCACTATACCTCCACCCATCAGTGGACCACTATCGACACCCCCCATACATCCACCCATTCAAACAAACTCTGGTGCCCCCTCTACCTCAACTTACAGTACTAGCGAAAGCACTACGCCTTCCTATGTACCTTATGGATCGTTACCACCACAAAATCCATACTTCCCATTTCCTGGTCCCCCACAACCCATAGCTCCCTCACATCCTCATGTGGGGGTGAATTTTTTTCAACCCTCTATTGTTCAGCAATACCAAAATTTTGAACAGCTAAATACGGCCAATAAGAAGAAAGGATAGAACAGGAATCACAACAACCCAGGTCAAGGCGGGAATCAACCCCCACAGCACCAATCCACTGGGGGAAACCAGAACCAAGGGAACCAAAACCCCCAAGGGGGCGATAATAATAAACGCCAAGGGAAAAATAACAATAATACTAAAACAATCTTCCCTTGTGCCCTTTGTGGTGATTTTGGCCATTACACTCATCATTGCCCCCAAATCGCTGATTTCAAACAGTTGAAAGACTCTGGTAGTCTTCCACATTCTCCAACACCACCTGCCCCTCAATAGGCACCAAAACAATACATGCAACAACCCCCTCCCACCATGCTGCAAAATCCTATTCCACATCAAGGTGTGATAAACACCCAACAGGACACACAACATCCTCCACCTCAGGTGGGAAAATACCTCAACCCCAACAATCCAGCAGATCGCATAATTCTCCTCACAAGTGAGGAAGAAATCCTTCTGCAGACATGTAATCGTCAGTATCATGCACCTGCTGAGTCTCCTCCCATCCCTCCAGAGACAAACCCTACACTGGCAGGACCCCCGTTGGTGATTCCTTGCCCTTCCGTCAAACCACCGCTTCACATCCCTCGCATCCCATTGCGCAGGAATGTCCACAACCCACAGGCTAGGGAAGCTCATAACTATAGTTTGGTAGACGACTTAGCACAATCCCCGGCTGCCATGTTAGTATTGGAGGTCCTCCAGACTTTCCCTACTCAACGGAAATCATTACTTTCCGTCTTGGGGGTAGTCGACCCCGCAGATACCCAACTCATTACCTTTGATCTTAATAGCGGAGAACCTTGCCTTCCCACCTTGATCGCTTTTCAAATACTAGTAAAAATATGGAACATCACAGTTCATCAGTGTATCATCGATGAAGGTGCATCTACATGCATTATGTCCAAAATGGTATGGCAGAAGCTTGGTTCCCCCAAACTTATACCCTCTGCCATAACTTTACGAGCTTATGACGGGCGACCATCGTCTCCTGAAGGGCTCTTCCAAAATGTACCCGTCGAACTCGGGGGAAAGACTATTCTCATCAATATCGAAGTTATCGACGCCCCTCTCGATTATAATATCTTGTTTGGTCGTAGCTACATGTACTCTATGAAGGTAGTGGCATCTTTCGTCTTTTGGACAATGGTGTTCCCTCACAATGGGAAGATCGTTACTATTGACCAAGTCTCACATTATGAGCCTAATCCATCTGCCAACATCGATAACATTCTTCCTCTCATCCACACAAACCACAATGCATATCCACTTGTCGAGATGGGTCCTGTGATTTTTAAACATCCATCCTTGTTAGGAACGTACCATGGAGCACCACCACTCCTTCAACCTCCCAATCAAGTATGCGTCATATCATCTAACAGAACTCACACAGAGGATACTCTTCCTCCTGCAGAGGCTTCTATCATATCTGACATCCCACTCGTCGCAGAAACCCCCACCTCAAGAACCTCCTGCACACTTGTCGACCCCACCATTCCATGATTCCACCTCTCCCCAAGGACATATTCCAGTTTGGGAGACAGTTCCCCAAGCCATCATTCAAATTCCCTTCTTTTACCCTCCACCAGGTATCAAAGATTTTTATGTAGCCACAACGCTCACACTACCTAATATGGTGTTAGAAATCCCAGTTTGGTATTTACACCCACCAGAGATGGTCCCTTGACCATCCCTTCCCCCCCAAAAAGAAAGAATCCCCATGATGATTCCCATTCTTACTCCAACTACACCCCCACTCACTAACCCCCCTGCCACAGCTGGGGGCAGGAGAAAGAAGAGGGAGCCCATAGCTCCACTTCCTCCATGCATCCCACCACCTTTCACACTATGTGATAAAGAGGGACACCAAACCAACAACTGCCCATCTCTACCAGAGTTACAGAATTTGATTCCACCCAATCAAACTCCCCCAACACTCGCCACTACACCTAGTCCCGCCACTACCACCCCCCCTTCCAGTAGTAAAGGATTGTAGACCAAATACGCTTGTGCTATATGTTCAGACTATGGCCATTATACCCACTATTGCCCTGCCCTACCACACTTTCGGGAGACATTAGCTGCCATACACCAGAACTTCCAGAGCAACCCTAGTCCTGCTACATCCTCCTCCACCAATATAACTAACATCCGGTATGTAACCACTTCAATCAATTAACGTATGAGATGCCCTTGCTCTCTCTGCGATTCATTATCTCATTTTACATACTAGTGTCCTATGATCCTTGAATATAGGCAACGCCAGCTGACCCTGCTTCAACGGCTCGTAGAGATGATAATTGACATTACCTCGTCACTAGAATATCTTCATGTCATTTCTCCCGAACCCGAGGCCCTCCCAATGCCTCCATGGTTCTTAGATGACTTATCTAACGATTCACCCCCCAACCCCCCCAACTCTCTTTCTCATTCCCCTATGAACATTCTACACCCAACCACCATGGGTACCCCTTAGTACTTCAATATATGGTTTATGTCGATTGAAAATTCACCATCTCCTAACATTGTTCCCCCTGCTTCTTCACCAGGGGGCAACCACACAAACACCATCACCGATATCACGCCTCATGACCCCTTGTATTCCCGACACTTCCAATGCAATGAGGAAATACTCGAAGAGATAAACCACCCAAACCTCCCCTGGGATGCGCTACACCATCACGCACTCTTCTCTCCATTTACGTGGTCGAAACCAAGGATTTTATCCCATCAGGACCTATTGACTGGTTCAAAAATCCCATTCCTACCCCTGATGCTTTTGAAGAAGGAAACATGGCCAACATTTCCCCCACCATTAAAATCGACATTTCCATTAAAAATTTCATCGTCAAAGAAATCACCATTGGAGTTGCTTTCACTCCTCAGGAAATCACTGCATATAAAGCCCTCTTCCAGGAATATAGGGATATTTTTGCCTAGTCATACACGAAAATGCCTGGCCTCGATCCCTCTATCGTCGAACATCGCATCGACAACTGGCCCGACATTACACTAGTTCACCAAAAACAACAACCGCTACACCCATCCAAAGTCACGGCCATCAAATATGAAATTGACAAATTACGCGCTGTCGTGTTCATTTACCCCATCACCTATACCTCATGGGTTTCCAACCCTATACTCGTTAACAAAAAACAGGGCACTATCTGCGTTTACATAGACTTTCGCAATCTCAATCATGCATGTCCCAAAGACAACTTTCCAATGCCTTTCATCGATCAAATTATCGACGACTGCGTCAACCACGAGGCTCTCTCCTTTATGGACAGATTCTCTGGTTATAATCAAATTCAAATTCACCCCGTCAATTAGTATAAAACCGCATTCACTACCCCTTGGGGTACTTTTGCATATCGTGTCATGTCGTTTTCCTTAAATAATTCCGGCGCAACTTTCCAAGGGGATATGACATACATCTTTCATGATCTAGCTCATATCATCCTCGCCTACTTGGACGACCTCACAGCTCGATCCAAGAAACGCACCCAACATCTTGATGATTTATGAATCATCTTTCAACGGTGTCGTCAGTCGAACATCCGCTTGAATCCTCTCAAGTGCGTGTTCTGTGTCACCGCAAGGCACCTCCTTGGCTTTATTGTTTCCCAAAGTGGTATTACCATGGACCCCCTCAAAGTCCAAGCTATCACCAAAATTCCACCTACCCAAAATTTACGACAACTTCAGAACCTACAGGGCAAAGCTAACTTTCTTAGACGCTTTGTCCTAGATTATGCCATACACGCACATGGTTTCCTTTTATTACTATGTCACGAAATCCCTTTTCACTGGGATGCCCATGCCCAATAATCATTTGATGATCTTAAAACCTCCCTCTCGAACACACCTTTAATTAGTGCACCTAACTACAATCGCGACTATATCCTCTACGTATCAGCATCAGCTGTATCAGTAGCAAGATTTCTCGTCCAGCTAGGTGATAAAAATCATGAGCATGTCATTTGATACGTTAGTAAAAACCTCTCAGGGCCACCCTTGAAGTATAAACACAAAGAGAAACTTTCTCTTGCATTCGTCCTCGCAGTCCAGAAACTACGCCACTACATTCTACTTCGCACAACCAAGGTCGTCATAGATTCCAACCCTATGCAGTACTTTCTCATTCATCAGCAAGTTAACGACAAATTTTCTCGATGGATCGTTATCCTTCAGGAGTATGACCTCAAGTTCTCAATGCCTAAGAGTAAGAAGGCCCTTGTTCTCACCGAACTTGTCACGACCCTCCCCTTTGACACCACTAGTACCCCCGTCAACATCGACTTTCCCGACGAACATCTCTTTTACATCACTTCAGATGATCCTTGTCACAACGAACTCCTCATTTATCTCCGCACTCAAAATTTTGGTAACCACCTTTCACGAGATGATCATCGTCATATTCTCCATCAGGCCCCCTGCTACCTCCTCATCAGAGACATCCTATACCGGCAGGGCGTTGACACCATTCTGCGTCGATGCCTGACTATTGACGAGGCCGATAGAGTCTTAAACGACTGCCACAATGACACATGTGGGGGCCATCTTTCAGGCATATCCACTACTCAAAATATTATCCAAGCGGGTTACTTTTGGCCTACCTTGTTTCATGATTGCATTAATGTCGTAAAATGATGTGAGCAATGTCAGCTCTACACCAATAAAGCCCGAGCTCCCCCCACTCTTCTTCACCCTGTCATTACTACCAACCCTTTTTGTAAATGGGGCATTGACTTCATGACTTGTAATCCCCCCTCCAGCAATGGTCACAAATACATCATTGTTGCCGTTGATTACTTCACCAAACGGGCAGAAGCTATGCCCACTTTCAACAACACTGCTGACATTGTAGCACATTTTTTCTTTAACCATGTCATATCCCTCTTTGGAGTACCCCTCCAACTCGTTTCTGATCATGGGAAACACTTCAAGAATGAGATCTTCGTCAAACTCTCATCTCGGTTAGGATTCTCTCACAAGTTTTCCTCACCATATTACCCTCAGTCTAACGGACAGGTCGAAGCAGTTAACAAAGTCCTCAAGACCATGTTACAGTGCACGGTTAATAAACATAAAACCAATTGGCATCATATGTTATTTTCTGTGCTATGGGCTTACCGAACAACTGTGAAAATAGCTACTGGTTTCACACCATTTCATTTATTCCATGGTGTTGAGGCCACGCTTCCCATCGAGTGCAAAATTCCCACCTTACGCACTGCAATTGAGCTATTACCCGAAACTGCTCCAATGGAGCAACACTTGTTGAACTTGGAGTCTCTGGATGAATATCGTCGATCTTTCTTATAGAACAACGAGGCAGTTAAAAATTGATCCAAGGCTACCTTTGATCGCCATGTCAACCTTCGCTCATTTCGCGAAGGCGACCTCGTCCTGGCTCACGATATCGCTCATGATACCTTTGGCCATGGAAAATTCGAGTCACTCTAGAATGGCCCATACATTATCCAACATTTCCTCACCAAAGGCACATACATCCTAGCCTCCCCCAAAGGCCTCTCTCTCAAAGAACCCATCAACGGGTTGTATCTCAAGAAATTTTACGCTTAAACGTAGTCATTCTACTTTAGGTTATTTTCTTTTATAGCGTTTTTAATCTTTTTCCCTCCATCACATCTAAACTATCCTTTGTGCTATTGATAGATGCTTCCTCCACCATCCTACCACATTGTTTACGCCGACAGTGCCAACCGTTGGAGACAAAATCTCGCTTCGGCTACTTGGGCTCTCTACACCCCCTCGCATGAAATGCTCCATTCGAGCGGCATATGTTTGGGTTCAGCAACCAACAACCAAACCGAATACATCGTCATCATTGGCCTCCTGGCCGATGCTCAGCATCATCGTATTTGTCACCTTAGCGTCTTCCTCGACTCTCAACTAGTTGTACTCCATCTCAACAATGTGTACTGCGTCTGTGATCCTTACCTCTTTCGCAAATACCTGCAGGTTAGACTTTTATCTCGACATTTTGATTCCATTACATTTACACATATCCCATGAAAATTGAATCAAATTATGGATAACCTAGCTAATATTGTGTTAGACTGGCATATATCAAATCAAGCTACCTCTACACATACATAAACATATAACACAAACTGTCATCACATATATAGGTTAGACATCATCAATACATTCACAAAACACATGTAAACACCACATAGATCTCAAAAATGTATACTCATGTATATATCAAAAGGTCCACAATGTCATCCAACAATTTACATACAAAAATATAATTATCTGCAGGCCAATGAAGCACCTCGATGCAAAATGGGATCACCAGCCTATATACAAAAAATATATCTACATCAAATGCATCAGAGCACCACTCACGATGCCTCTAGAGAACCACCACCTGCTCCTCCCTCAGATGGTGGCGGCCCACCACCACCTACCCCAGGCGGTAGTGGTCCACCCCCTACCAGCCCCTCCTGCCCCGACGACAGTCGTCTGGTCGTCATCGCAACAACCACTGTTGCCCGTCATACTATGGCCCGCCATGGCGGCGACACCCCCACACACTGCTCTAAGAAATCCTCATCCTTGATGCGAGACCATATGCCCTCAGGCACATCCTGTAACACCGCCTCCAGACGATAGCGTATGTCCTCAAAATCCACTCCGGCAACTGCTGAAGGAGCGTGTGATGGCCCAACACCAAGGTCATCAAACTAGCATCTCCTCACTACCCTCTCCGGTTCAGCAGGTCATGCCGCGGCGTCCTCATGCCGACGTCTCTCTCCCCACAGCAGTCTCTCTGGTTCCTGATGAGATGGAACTCTCTGCAAATCCACCTCGCGCCCGTGAGGTGCCACATATGCACATGCAAACAAACAAAAAATAGTATTAGCATATATATCATATACATATGGCATGCTATCTCAACAAAACACAAAAACATACATATCAACATACCTCGACAGTAAAAAACCTCCCCTGGAGGTAGCACCATGTCCAGATCATCCCGGAAGTCAACTCCGGCATAGGGGTACCGTAGTATCACCTACGACATTTGCCGCCATACCTGTGCCAACTCTGTAGTGAAGAAGTGGCCACCCTCACCACCACCATGGCGAAGCAACACAGTCGACCACCGCCTCAGCCATGGCTCTCGTGCCCCAGGTGCACCCAATAGAATCCTTGGGCGCAACATCGGCACCCTCTCCAGAAACCAGGACACCGGGATGGACCCAAAGGAAAACTCCCCCGTATCCATGGACCAACAGTGGTCCAACTACTCCACCATCCTTGAGTGCAGCATGAGCCCCCAGGCGAAATGCTCGCCGGCCAACACTCTCTCCATCACCATCAGCTGGCCACTGTTGATTCACTGTGTTGCTAGTGAACCATACACTCTCACAATCATCACTACTATGCAGCGATGTGCTAGGGCATCCATTGCCCCAATGCTCACCACTGTGCCAGACATATAGTTCTTCCCCGAACAATATCTCTGGCCCACCATCGCGAGCGGTGTATCCCTCGGAAGCACCGGCTCCGCTAGTAAGGGAATTCCCCGAAACGGGAGCCCAGTTAGAAAATACACATCCTCCACCACAGTGAAAGGAATCTGCTCTCCCCACACTATGAAGCAATGCAGGTCCAGACTCCACATCTAGATAAGAAACTGCAGGAGGTACTCCTGCACCCATATCAAGGGACACTCAAAGAACTTCAGCAGCCCACAGGCTGCCAAAGTCGCATGTACGCCTGGCTCCTCAATAGCCACGGTGTCTCGTAGCTGGGACCAATCCCACTCTCACCAACCAACCGGCATTATGTACACAACTCACCTGCACAACACAAAACCGTCCTAAGTCACCCACATGGACAATCAAAAAAATAAAAAAGACACGTTTTATACTCGTCAACCTTGCCTCCATGACATGGTTTTTTCACCCACAGGTGCGCACACATATGCGCCTGTACACCCCACAGGCGCGCACATATGTGCACCTGTTCACTACACAGGCACGCATGAATGCGCACCTGTTCACTACATAGGCGCACTCTTAGGCGCACCTGTTCACCCTACAGGTGCACACATGTGTGTGCCTTTTCAACCGACAGGCTCCCACACATCCACACTTGTTCAGCCGACAGGCACGCCCATCGTGCGCGCCCTTAATTCCCTTAGCCGCACTCCCATGCACATCTATCCGGTTGACATGCATGCACGTGTGCGCACCTATTACCAGATCGCCCGTGCATGTGGGGCCCATACCCTCTAAACACCTCTGTACGGCCCTCCGTACAACCGCTGCCCAAAAAATGAAATCCTAATTCTATGCAGAATGATCAGACCACTAACCTGATACTCACGAGTCCTCAATCAGATGCCTCATCCTCCTTGAATCTCACAATCTCCTCTGAATGCTTCTCATCCAATCACTATAGCAGCAAGTACAAATGAGGTGGCAATGTGGGCCCTACAACTATATATAGGCCTTTTTTCCAAACTTCCACTCACCATTCTGGGAGCCCACGGTGTCCATTTCTCGATCCGTCTTTAGCCACGAGATCAGCATCCTGTTATCTACATCACAATAGTCCCTTGGCCTCTTTTCATCCTGAGCCCCCGAGGTGCCATTTTTTTCATACCCTGATCAGGTACGCACGTGCATATTCACGCTTATCAAATACATGTTCATATCTTTGATTCTCTTCAGATATTGTTCACGTCAGGTATTTGGTTTTCATGTGTGCAGGTACTTGATCATCATACATCGACACAACCCCTTCTGGTATATACTCAGCACTGGCATGTAGTCTTTCCCTCTGTATCGCACTTACATTTCCAGTCACACCCTATGACATTTGCCTCTAGGATCCCCATTCTCAGCTCTGCAGTACCCACACCTCCATTTGCATCTTCGGTACTGTCATGTGGTAGCATTCTTACCCACATGAGTTGTCCCATTCATAGCACCTTTTGACACTTCTGACACTCATGCTATTTTTCAAAACCCTTTAGGGATGGGAGTCCCGATAGTCTTTCATCATGTCGCAAATCAACCACATACTCCTTCTCCTCATTTTGCTAGCTTTCCCACACAGACTCCCAGATTATCTTTTCACGGTTCTATTTTTTTTTACTGCACCTCTGCAGTATCATGAACCCTCCATTTTATCCATAATCAGTTTTCCCATCTGCAAATCTACCTTCATTTCACCTACCTCATACAGAAAATCACCAATAGGGCCCCCACCCTTCATCAGTTCTCTGAGAAAATTATGCCCTACATGGGCCACCCATATCACACTGGGGCACCCGTTTCTGTATTTGTACACTTCTCCCCAATTATTCGTTATTTATTGTACAAACACCTTTATTTCCAGTCGTTACATTAACTTTTTGTCATCACCTTTGGTGACCTTCTTCCCTCTTTTTGGCCAACCGAAACCCATGTCACCCTTGGTTGGAGCACTACTTATCATCTACCCTTGCCGGCCAGGCCACTTACCTCTACCCTCTGAATTTGTTCACCTTGCCCCACCTCTGGCACAACTTATCCCCTGTCTTGTCATCCCCTTGACACTCGACCTTGTTGAACGGCTGCGGCCACTTTTTATCTCACACATACTCCAACCAAGGGCAGTCTTGAGTCTTCCCACATCTTGACTTCGTCCATGTACCTCCTCCACTTCCTCACCTCACCTAGTAGATTTCATGA
>JZKD02S1673603.1:332951-351436 GCA_000966675.3 Picea glauca
AGAACTCAACATCGTCAAACAGTGATGAAGTCATCCATGGACCTGAATTAATACCAAAGCATTCATAAAAAGGTCAAAAACTATACAAAGTAGTGAAAAATTGAAGAGCGCTATGAAGACATTGAGCGCTTGCACACATGCGTGAAATAGGAACACAGAAATCGAGCACATGCACATGATGCACGACTGTTATCACAAAAATATGCACACCTACTAAATGGCGCATTTATGAGTGGTCGACCTCCCACCCACTTATGGATCATCTCCAAAGCTGATTTGAGCCTCAAATCTAGATTGGATCTGACTGGATGGCTGGTCAAAGACCTAGGAATGCCCTAATTAGCCTATTTTCACACTACAAAGCAGTTAAACAATAACCCAAAGGAATGCTATAAAAAGGCCATGGATGCACCTCATTTTTCAAGGAATTCAAAGTAATGTTATGCTGCCTCTATTCTCTTGAGGACTCCATCCTTGTCAAGAGCATATTTTCACCATTGCATTGGACAATCCATCTCACCCATTGAGTGGATTTGTAAAGAGTTCTTTCATCATTTTCCATTTTTTCTTTGTTGTAAGAAGAGCTAGCTAGTGGGGGTCCACGAGCCCTCCCTTGGAGGAAGAAGGGACTCATAGTCCCCTTTCTTCTTGGTGTATTGTTTCACTAATAGATCAGCCTCAACATTGGTGACATGGGTCTTATGGTTCTTTTTGTTTCTATGTCCCTATCCTCATGAATTTAGATGTTATTGCATTTCTTAGTTTAATTCTTAATTGTAGTCTTTTATTTCTTTCCCTAAATATTTTCCTTCTAGCTGTCCTACTCAGCAGACCCAACTGAGCTTGCAAGAACCTCTATTTTTCTCACTAAGGTGACGAAAGAGGCGCAACAATACCATTCGAGTTCCTTTCAATTAGAAACTGATTACAATATATGAACTGAAACGTTTCAGCTTCTAAAACATATTACAATCATTTCAATTGACAGTCTCAGTATGGGAATTGTTTACAATGATTAATAAAAAATGCTTCATAAACCAACGATCAATTCCTTTGACTCTTTAGCTTCGGTCTTTTCCATCTGTCCTATTTTGGTTCTCTATCGGATCTGTTGTTCTGGTGACACCTAAGCATTATTGTTGGTTCCTGGAAAACTGCACTTTTTGTTTCCCAGCCGCACTATCTCTTTCCACTGCAAGTCAGAAGGGATATTGTAGTCCATAATTTCCTTAATTAGGATATCCAGGTCAATGCAAGAGGCATACATCATGGTTGGCAGTCTTATCTTCATTGTCTTGAACTGATTCAAGATCTCTAAATTTGTGATCAAACATTCTACCAGGGTGGCTCCTTTCACATTTTCCTCCATGCTTTCAAACTTGGAGTGATCCATTCTGCACTAGGCGAGGTGAGAGTTGTATTCTACCTGATCATACAATTTCCCTTTGCCATCCCAAAATGGTGGGAGGCCTTTGATGAGCAACTCTTCAAACAAATCCTTGAATTCCGGTATACTCTGCTCCATCTGTATGGCCTTATTTTGGACTCATTTAAGTAGGTTATGCTTGGAAATGACCCTCTTGACCCAAATGATCAATGTAGTCCTATCTTTGACCCCAATGGTTTGAAGTTCTGTAGTGGGGATGGAATTCAACAGTTTAATAGCATTTTGGGCCCACTCCAAGGGTTTTTTCTCTAGGTTCTCATTTACAATAGTGAACCTACTTCTGGTTGTGATGGCTATGTTATCTTTTTCATTCATGAATTTCAAGTTCACCCCAAAGTTGGCAGCTTCAGCAGTAATAGAGTCCTTTGGCTCCCTGCAATAGAGTTCAAGTTCACCCTGTTTGCCTCCCTGCAACAGTCCTTTGCCTCTCAACCTTATATTCATCTTGTTTACTATTTCCTACAAAGCTTGATTTTCCTTCTGAAACTGAGCCACCCTCTCATCTTTTGCTTTCATTTCTTGCTCTAATTTCTATATATCTCCCTTTATACCTTTGATCTCTCCCACCTTCAGGCTGACTTAGGACATAGCCTGAGCCAGTCCTTCAGTTCTTGGCCCAACTTCTACAGTAGAAGGTAAAACAACAACCATGTTTGGTACTTTTGTCTGCCCTTGTGACCAGTTCACTTTTTCTTGCTCCAGCTGCAATACCTTTGCCTTGTAATTTAATGCTTCTTGTCGAAATGCCTCCTTCTCTTGTTCTAGAGAAACCTGTTTTGTTGTTTGTGGATGATATTTGGAAGACATATTTAGTTTTTTCTTCAAGATTTGAATCATCTTGTATTTTTCTTTAAGGATGATTTCACTCCCTGAGGGCCTTTAGATTCTAGCCTCTTGACCTGAGTTTTCCAAGCTCTGTTGGATGCTTTCTCTTGCATCAAATTCCCTTCCAACTTAAGTGCATTAGTTAACAGGTTTGAATTCTTCAGTCTAAGGCCCAAGTAATGTGAATACAACATGTCAATTATATTCCTATGGAATTTCACTTTGTCGGGAGCACTGATGTTCTCATATTTCATCTTGATTTCATATACTTTATCCTCATCTGCAACTGCTATATTGAATGTTTTCTTCTATACATCTCTCACTATGAACAAAGAAGACTTATGCTGAGATATATTTTCTACTTCAGGGATTAACTCCCTCATTTCATTCATATCCAATCTTCCCTTATCAACATATTGCTTTGCCAAATCCTCTTTAGATTCATAGGCAGCTCCAACTTCCTTATCAAAGATGTGCTTTTTGCTGCTGAAAGTTCTTGAACTGCCTTCACTTTGGAGCTTGCTCCCTTTCCCAACTTCTACATTATTGATGCCAATATCCACCATATACATATTGACTTGTTCTTTAGAATCCTCTTCCTCTATGTCCACTATCTATGGGGATTATGTGATATTCATCTTTTTAGGGATAGTCTGCTAACTGATGATGCCCAGGGCCTTTGAAATGCTCCTTTTTCTATAAACAGTTACCTTGGGGATTTTAACTATCATCTTCTGAGGATTTTGTTGTATTTTAACTAGCATCCACTTGTTGTGTTTTACCTGGTTGCAATATTGCTTCCATATCAGCACTGACATCCAAATTTTCCAACTTGTCAAAACCCTCAACATGTTCATGCTCATAGGGGAGATTCTTGTTCGCCAGTCTTCTCTTGGATATGATATAATGTGGATCATATATTCTTCCCTGTAGTTGTGCAAACCCAAACTCCTTGAGCTTGGCCTAGATCTGAGATAAGCATGATATAGTTCTTACAATGAAGGGTCCAATGATGAAAGGGAATTTTAGGTTGGATTCCTTGTGTAGTTTCAAGAAGTGATCTATCTCTGATATAATTCTTTGCCTGATTAATTCAATGGAAAAGACTCTGGGTGTCAGAAATATAGGCATCATATGAGGGGATTCATGAAAACCATACACCCATATCACTATTGAATGCATGAACAACACCGAGGCCCCCACTCCATTTTCTGGATTTGGCTGTAAATAACTCCTCATGTCATCCAGGACTCTTGGCAGGATTGTGTTGAAAATTGGGTTGTAAACCCTGGACATGACCTTATTGATAAATATGAGAATTTTGATTCATTTTCATTCAGTTGATATGAATGATGCTTCATGGAAATCTCTCTTGTTTGTCTCCAGGAAAATCTTCAGCAAGTATGTGCAATATCTGAAATATCTTAGTCTCTGAAAATGCATTAGTTGCTTGTAGATATTATCAGCTATGAAGCTATCAAAGCTTATGCGAACTGACTGATTGGACTCTGACTAGAAAAATTCTAAAAGAAAACCTAACATGACCTAGACCACATACTTTTCACTATCTAGACCTAAAATCTGACTCAGTATAGAACAGACCCACTAGTCTTCAACGACCATGATATTTACTGTCAATGCAAAGGACAAACTTTTGAAAATATTCTCTGGTTTGACAATCGTTTGCAAAAATAGGCTTTTGACTTCAGAGGGAAATTCCCTATAAAGTACCGTAATTATCTTTTCTTATTCAAATGGTTCATACGATGCGAAGGGGGACTCTAGTACGTTGATGGCATATCGAATTGATGGGATATCTTCGTGTGAGTATTGCTCTGTGCACCAACCTATGAATTCCAAGAAAGGGAATGCGACCTCGATGGTGTAATGGACTATGGAGGCCTGGAATGCTTCGAGGAAGGGTATCTATTTCCCTACATTATCTGACAGATTAGATCTGGACACGGAGATGGGTAAGATGGTTAATTCAGTGTCAAACACATCTGAATATCTGTCAATTAGGGATTCTTCTTTTGGTGTGGGATATTGTTCTCCTACTGACATAATGATAGGGTCCATGGTGGTGATAAAAAATACCTGTGAATGAGCATAAAACATGTGGGTTTGGCACACTGTTGAGATTTACTTCGAATGGAGCGGTCGCACCAACTTCTGATGTTCCATTGATTTAAAAAATGATAAAATAATGATTAGCATGCCCCTTTGTATACTTTCAAATTTTGGGGGTGAGGGGAAACGGTTTGGGGAAACCCACATATCACCTCAAAATGCACCCAGTGGCACCATGTGGTCTTGAGCCAAAACCACGATTTTATTTTTGGCCCTCTTTCGGGAACTATCCTCCGCCCAAGTTTTGTCTGAAATGATACTCGATCGTTGATCTGTAGAGCCTATGATTTGTGACCTATCGGGTCCCATAAACTCCACATTGCCGCTAGCTTTAGCCTCCCCGCACTATATTTGGCCCTGTCCTCCATTTTATCACACTTCCATATTAGTTTAGTGCCTCGCTAAGTCTTGGAAATTGGATTTCTCTCAGAAATTGTTATAGTGATAACATGGGCTCCAACTGAGGATTTTATTCTCCCTGCGAGGTAGAAAATAATGACAAACTGAGTGCCTACCCATTGGGTTGTGATTTATTCTTGCAAATGAATTTAGCAACATTTAATCAGAAAAATCCAAATCTACTCAGCATAACTCAGGGCCTTCACCTCGGGCTTTAGTTTTTCTGCTTCTATTTCAATTTCTTCATGCTTAAAAACAAAAAATGATTATGTACAATGAATGGAAATGGTGATGATTTCTTTAAATGATATAATGCTTGAGGAACCAGCCATTCCCATGCCCTCATCCAACGATGTCTCCATTACTTCATTTTATCAGATAAGTATTATTCCCATGGTCCGCCACGATTTTGAAAGGTACCAGACATAGATGGTCAAATTTCCCATGCTTTCCATTGTCTTCATTTTTGGCATCCCACCTTAATACCAAGTCTCCCACTTTGAAGTCATCCTCTTTGGTGTGCTTGTCAAAATCCCTTTTAATCTTGTCTTGGTGCAGTTGACCATTGTTAAAGGCCTTTTATCTTGTTTGTTGGACATGGATCAATTCATTTTTCCTTATTCGAGTGGAATTTGTTTCAACACCCTTCTCCTATAGCAACCTCATCACTAGAAACCCTAATGTAGTAGGAAAAATTTCTTATGTTCCATAAACAATATGGAAGGGTGAAGTGGCAATGGATATTTTTGGATTGATCATGTCATCCCATAGTGCATGGATGAGCTTTTTGTTCCAAGATTTTTTGTTATCTTGCAACAATTTTTTGATGATTCTGGTTTGGCTCTTATTGGATGACTCAAACATCCCATTACCTTGAGGGTAATAAGAAGTAGAGTGGCCAAGAGTTATGTTGTAGTTACTGCAAAATTTATCCATATTTTTGGATTTAAATGTTGTTGCATTGTCTGTAATGATTTTCATTAGATAGCCAAACCTGGACAAGATATTGTCTTCCAAAAACTAAATGATAACAACATTTGTGGTCTGCCTGGTGGGAATTGCCTCAATCCACTTAGTGAAGTAATCTATGGCTGTTAGAATCCACTTGTGTTGAGCTAAGGACTGTGGATGGATTTCTCCTATGAAGTCAAGGCCCCATTATCTAAAAGGTGCTTCAACAGAGATGGGTTTCAATGGTAAACATCGCAATTTTATTTTCCTATCAAAAATTTGGCATTCATGACATCTTGAAACCTCTTTGTAGACATCATAAAATATTCTTGCCCAATAGAAACCAGCCCTCAATATCTTGTGAACGATAGTTTTCCAATAATGATCTCCTCCAAAATCACCCTTATGGAATTATCTGATGGTCCTCTCTCCCTCTTCCTCTAGAAAAAAACTCAACAAGATCCCCCCTGGATCCTTCCAATATAGAGATTGATTCACCATACAAAACTTTTTTTCTTTCATATTTAAGAACCTGGCCTTGGTTTTACTCAATTCGGGAGGAGCCTACAAATTTATCAACACATAGATGATATCTGCATACCATGGGGAGTCAAGGAATTTTTTAGATCCCTGAGGGATTTCTTCTTCTCCTGAATCTATAGACAAATCAGCAATGGAATTAATTCCTAGAAGTTCACAATTTTACTGAGCCATCAACTTTGCAAGTCCTTATCCTTTGATAAAGTTTGTAGGCTTGATATCAAGATCATATTCCAATAACACAACTATCCATTTTCCCCTCTTTCCCTCAAGATCTGGCTGAGTTAAGATGTCCTTCAAGAGCATTGTTGGGTACATAAGAAACAGTATGGTAATGCAAGATATAAACTCTGAACTCCTTTAGGGCCTTAACCAATGCATAAGCTTGCTTTTCCATGATACCATATTTCAATGGAGAGTCTCTCAATGTTTTTCTGAAGTAGGCTATAGGCTTCTCAAAGTTTTGTTCATCTTTCTGTAATAGGACACCAGCAATAGTATGCTCCGAGGAAAAATAAAACAGTATGAAGTCCTTTTAAAACAACTCAAATCCGACGAACCGAAGCTAGTTAGGTTGTGAAAAACACTCATACATCGAAAAATCATATGGAAATTATGAGAATTAAAGAAGTACTGTAAAGATACAATGTTGAAGCATAAACACATAATGACGCAACATATTTCAAAATTTTAGATCCTTCTTTATATATTATCTTCATATCTTATCATATACAACCTCATAGATAAAAAGTAATGTTATGTTACAGACTTATGGATCTGGACCCATGTCGTAGAGCTTTATTTACCCAAAATTGTATACAGATTGCATTTACAAAACTCAAACCTGACCTAGTAACACTAATAACAAGAAGAAGAACAACAATCTGAACAACAACAACAACGGTAACAACCCTTTTACAATCGCATTCATCCCATATATATATGCTAAGTAAGGTCTTCTGGATTTGAGCCTGCATTCTTTCTTGTTCTGTTGCAACTACTTTTTCCTTGTTGGCATTGCACTATCCTTTTCTCAACTGATTTTTGTTACTTTTCCTTTCTCTATTGTCCAAGTTCTTCTGCAGCTTGCGCAACTCATGATAAACCAAAACTGGGACTATAGTTCTTCTTGTGCAGCTTCTAATCTAAAAATGAAGGTCCCAACAGAGGGTACATCCATCGGGGGAAACTATCCATTTTTACAGCAATTGATCTGTCATTGGTATCATGCTCAATAGGAATTCAAGGTCGATCATGATATGTGGTATCATCCCACAAAGGAGGGTGTTTATTTTATCACTAGGTTTTCTAGGAGGGGGTGGTTTGTCCCTAGTTTCTTTATCTACGTCCTGGTGTTGCAGGAGAGAACCAATTAGCATATGTGCAAAGATATGTCAGGTCCAAAAACATTTATGCTTCGGGATTCCAAGTTGGTGGTGGTCAGATGAGGATGGATTCATTTCATATAGAGGAGGTTAGGCACCCATGCATTATTATCATGAAGCGTCACACTTTACCTCATATGTCCAGTGCATTAGTTTCCATTTGATATATTATGTGGAGAGTTTAGTGCAGAGGCCCTGATTGATTAGGTGGACAAATATTTTTTTGAGCCAATTCTGTTTTGCATTGGATCATTTTCCTACCATTTTAGGTGGGAGGATATTCTTCCCATTCGCATAAGAGTTATTTACTTTTTTTTTTAGAGGTTTCATGCCACTTGACTAGGAGTACCCTAATTTCATCCTAGGAATGTGATTGATGCATGTATGTGCATGTGGGGGCATGTTTTTCCCAAGAGGGCCCAGCCAGAGGGGCCGTGCACTCCGGTCAGTAGGGAGGTATGTGATTTTTTTGCTGGAGAGGAAAATCATATCCTGGATCTTGTACAATACTCATACGTGGGGAAAGATTAAAGAGGATGTCCAAACATCCTATTTACAGTAGTCGATCCAACATATGAGAGAGGTAATATTATCGTTATGTTTTGTAAATCTAGTTTCATTTTTTATGTCTTATTTAATGCACATGTAACTTATTGTAACGTTTTGTTTCAACTATATGATTATTATAATATATATTTTCTTAGATATTGGAAGTACATATGTTGGGGATGAGCCTCCCAAATAGGATGAGGAGATGGAGGAGGTAGTGGAGAAGTGGCCTCTAGAACATTGATCTGACATGAAACACAAACTAGATTTGAGAGTCTAAATAGAGGTGGTATATCTCCTATGTGGACTGATGGTCGGATGTGGAGTGGTACCTGTACCGATTTGAGATAGATTATGGTTACTAGATTTATCTACGAAATGGGTGACCCTACATTATGACATGATTTCATTGATACTTCATATTGTTAGTGCCCTCGACTGCATCAAGATCTTTACATATGTTGGTCATGATTCCACTCCATCTGGCCCATCAAGAGACTAACCATTATCCTCTATAAAACCTACTCCTCCTCCTTGTCCTTCTTAATATCCACATGTGTTTGAACCATACAAATATACTCTTTATCATCCTCCACATCTATCTGCACCATCCATCGATCCTCCTCCTCCTCCTCCACTTGTGTCATCATCCATCGATCCTCATACTTCTCCTCTACATGTGTGATGCAGGGGTTTCCGAGGGTCATAAATTTTGACTTAGATATCCATTTGGGATAAAATTTTATAAGAAGTTGCATCTCGAATATTTCACTATATTTATGATATGATCCTTCAAATCAAACATCATTTAGACACTTTTTTCGGGTCCAAATTTCTTCATATAAGGCCTCAAATTCGGGTTTTAGTGTTTTTACGGGAATTTTTAAATTAGTAATTATCAATTTTCTCTTATTTTATGTGCCTAATTATAAAAGTGAGTTTAAAAATAGTTTCACTTTAGCTATCTTTGAGTTATTGGTCATTTTTAGAGTCATTCTAGAATTTCCTAAAAATAGTTGTTTTTCTAAAATTAGTTGTTTTCAAAAATCTCAGATAGTAGTTATAAGGGGTTGAACTTCCATTGTAATAGTTAGGATGGAGAAGGAATAAAAGAGATTTATTTTCCATTCTCATGTGTTTGCATGTTTTTTTTTATCTTGTGAATGAATCAGAGTTATTATCTACATCATCTTGTATCAAAGAAGGAAGATGGTTGGGAGAGGAAGAGGAAGAGCATGTCTTACTCAAATGCACAGAGATATGAAAAACCTCCAAAGGAAAGTATCAGATCTTACAAACATTATGGTTAGTTAGAGAATAATACAAAGAGAAGTGTCTGATGAGGATACAAGCCAAGGAGATTTAGATCAACATATAGAACATGAAGAAGAACAATTAGAGCACGTGACTTTTGAAGAAAGGATGCTCAAGGATCTAGAAGGGAGAAATCATGGGATCAAAATGGAAGTTCCAGAATATGCATGGAGTCTTAAACCAGATGAGTTAATAGATTTGTTTAACACCATGGAATGATTTTTGAATGGAAGCCTATGATAGAGGAAAAAAAATAAAATTTGTATTTACCAAGTTGAAGGGTCACACCATGATTTGATGGGATCATATGTAGAAAGATAGAACTAAAAAAGGAAAAGACAAAATTAGGACTTGGAATAAGATGGAAAAGAAATTGAGATAAAAATTTATTCCTTTGGACTATGCTTAGACTCTTTTTAGTATATTTTAGAACTTGAAGAAAAACTTGTCCACCATGGAGGAATTCACAAATGAGTTTTATCAGTTGTCCTTTCATGTGGATCACCGGGAAACTAATGAGCAACTGGTTGCAAGGTATGTGAATTGTTTAAAAAAATTTATTCAATATGAATTGAGCATGCATAGGGTTCCCAATGTGGAAGAGGCATATCAATTAGCCTTAAATGTCGAGGAAAAAAAAAACCCGACAATTTGCTCAAAGGAATAGAGGAGCAAGGAGGGGTACATCGTCTACCTCACGGTGTGGTTTTAACTATGGTAGAGGTGAATCATCCCAAGGAGTTGAGAAAGAATAAGATACTCGACAAGGTAACTTGAATAAACCACAAGGAAGAGGTTTTCATAGGGGTAGAGGTTACAGTGGTGACATAGGAAGACCTTATGTGTGTTTTAGGTGTGGTGTAGAGGGTCATCAAGCATTTGAATGCCCAAATTATAACATGAAAGAACTGAAGCAAGGAAAACAGGTTAGTTTAAACTTGGTCCAAGTTGAGAATGAAGAAGAAGGAGATGAATCTGAATTCCCTCCCTAAATGGGAGAGAATTGAATGATACAAAGGTTAATGGTGATTCCTAAAAAAGAGAAAAGGAAGAATAATGAAAATGAATATTCTTGGCTTCAGAAATATATTTTTCGAACGAGATGCACTTTCGAGGGAAAAGTATGTTAAGTTATTGTTGACAACAGTAGTTGTGAGAGTATGGTTTCCAAGGAGATGGTAGATAAGTTGAAATTATGCTGTGAAACACATCCCCATACTTACCGAATTGCATGGTTCAAGAAAGGGAATGAAATCACCATTAATAAAATATGTTTGATCAAGTTTTCTGTCGGTAAGACTTATAAAAATAAATTTTGGTGTGATGTCATTCTAATGGATGCATGTCATCTATTATTGGGGAGGCCTTGGAAATATGAAATAAAATTCATGCATAATTGTAACATCCCACTCTGGCGCATTGAGAAAACTTGTTCTTTGAGGACACTTGCTCGCAAGTGATCTGGACTTTTATGATGTTAAAACATTTATCATTGATTATGATGCGTTATGATAGATGACATGATGTTTTACTTCTTGACGTAGACAGGTGCTTTTGACTCAGTTTTATTGAGTGTGCAGGGATTTTGGAACTTGAGGATGCAGAGGCATCGATGGAACCCCCCTTGGACTCCAAATTGAGTCAGGGAGTGTGCTATTGGGTTGACTTATTTACTGTGATATTTCATTGATTTGATGGTATGATGTTGACATGTTCTGACATGGTTGTTGATGATGCAGGCTGACGATAGCTTGCCGAATAGACTCACATATGGAGTAAAGGGGCCACACATGATTTCCAGAGAGGTTCAGGGAGAGGTGTGGATAGCAGCCCTGCCATAGCCTACTAGCACTCTCGTCGTGGCTCGAACTGTAGGTTAACGATTACCTAGTTCGAGAGGATCCACGATGCCGTGAGGGTAGACCACGACAGTTGCTCACGATGATTCTAAGGGGCATGCAATAAGGTGGGGGCCTTATTCCTTAGAGCCCTTAGTCTCCCACAAGTTCACCTGGCGAAGTGTTGACTCTAGGGGTTATAGATGTCTACCAATCAGTCAAGTTGGCGAGTGGCACCCTTGGAGCACGTGGTGCATCCTGAAGGCCATGTTACGCAAAAGAAACGAATGAAGTGAGTGGCACCCTTGGAGCACGTAGTGCGTCCTGAAGGGCACATTGCGTTGATCATGATAAAGAAACAAACCTAGACGGCCCTAAGACATTAACACCTTAAGAAATGCTTAAACAACTTCCCTAACCAAGTGTCGCCCAGTTCAGAATCTAAGTCCTAAGTCTAAAACTTTTTAGGGTAAAAATTTAGTCTAACCTTAAGGAAAAGGACCCTGGAATAAAAATAACAATTTAAACAAAAACCCACTTAGGTAATAGTTGGGTCTTCATGAAATTCTTGGGGTAAATGAAGAGAGTAAGGATTTAATTAAACCAAGGGATTTAAAAATTTGCAAGGAAAAAATTAATTCCTAACTTGTGAAAGAACAAAAGATATTAAATAAATAATAAATGAAAAGATTAATTGGCGCATTTACCTTTTTGGTTTAAAAAAAAAAGAAGGGAATAATAAAAATAGGGAAACTAAGTAATAAAGGAAACACAATAAAGGAAAGAAGGGGACATAGGGTAAAAAGCAAAGTCAACATAGTAAGGAATCTGCAATTAAGAACTTCCTAAAATGAACTAAATTTAGCAACTTCATTTTAGGGAAATTTACTAAAAGCTTGTAAGGGGATCTAGGAACACCTAGGAGTAAATTTAGGAGCGATTCTAGGTGGGTGAGCGAAATGAGTAATTTATTAAATTAAAGAAAATAATTACTTGAGGAAAGAGGGGGATGGACGACACTTGTGCGAAGGAGAATAATTAGAATTATTTTTATTAAAACTTAATTAAATTGTGATTTAGGAAAGTTGGTGGGTCTCAAAACTCTATAAAAGAAAAAGGAGATGAGGAAGAAGGGATCGGCTGTTAGCATAACGTTACGCTACTGGATTTGTGACTTGACTTGACTGAGTGCTTGTGAGGAGTTGGGATTTTCCAGCTCAGATAAGAGTGATAGCTCAGCCTTGCGAGGCGAGCTGGGAAGCTAGATCCACCATCTGGATAGTGTGTGGCCCCTTTGCAGCTCAGGGGGCTGAGGGGGAAGCAGAGTACCCATAGTGATTGGCTGGGAGGTACCGGTGACGTTTCTATGGTCGATGAGCAGGAGCGGGACAGAGTGCGTGGACAACGCTTGGAGCAGGAAAAAGGAAAAGGTACGCTCATTTATTTTATAGAGTATGATGCATTAAAAATTTATGCTGGAAACTATATGTTGATGGTAATGGATGAAGTCTGCCTTAAGTATTTTCTGTTTCGATTGATTGCCTAAAAATTTCTAATGATTGCGTTCTGGTTTGGGTTTATTATTCCTTGGTTGGGATCTTTAATTTCCTGCATTAATCCTTGCATTGTAATTCCGGGGTTAGCATTAAATTATTGTCGTATAGTTCTACCGTCAATGAAAATTTCTGATACCGTGGTAATGATATTGTTTTATAATCTTGGCTGTGTTGAATTGGTGAGCGTGTGTCTCCGCTGCCTCTTGTTGCTTGATCCCCTTTGTTTTTAAAAACTAAGATGATTTCCCACCAACGTTCCTGGGGTATATGCCTGAGTTGACTGAATCGTTTGTAGGTAATGCACATGGAATGAACCCACTACCATGCTCTTAGGTTCAGATTTAGGCAGAGAAATTTTATTTAATGTAGTTTTTGATTGAAGGAAAATCTTTGATGTACTGTTATAAGAATTTTTTTTTATGTGGTGTAGTGGTTGAATGAACTCCCTCTGCGATTGTCTACTTGAGGGCGTTATACCTTTACTTGGAAAATGTCTGCTGGATTCGGTCATTCCACCACGGTTTTACCCCACACGATTTTACCTAACGCGCAAGGGTGAATCTATAACTTTTGATTGACTTTTGATTCCAGCGAGACTACCACCCTGATCCACTATTTTTGAGTGTGACTGTTCTTCTTACAAGATTTAAGGCGTCCAAGGGTATCCATGGCTGACTGTGTGTGGGTAGACTGTTAACCGCAATAGCGTCGTTCATCCTCAGTCTGCGCAAATTATACTTCCCCGTCTCAACAACTGGTCAGGAAAATTGTTTTTGGCGACCCCAAACCCTTCCAGACTTAGCAAACCTGCCGCCAACATCTCCTTACCATTTAAATTCAAGCTGTAAATATGGGTATAGGATGCATTTTCGAGTTTGCACCTTTGGTTCAGCGTGTTTATTTTTTTTTCTGTAACGAAAATGGGTTTTTCTTCCCAATAAGAGTTTCTCACACTAAAATTACATAGCACACGAATTGTTACCGGTCTTAAGCATGGACTGTCATTAAACCCTTTCTCAGGCAATTGTTTGTATCGACGTTGACTCATGATGAAAAACAACGTCGGCTCCCTTCTGTAATTTCTGAACTGGTGTGCAACGACCTTATTGATGGCAAGCCGGTCCGCTCTGGATGCCTGTGCCACCATTTTTTTTTACCCACCCTCTCTTTCAGGTCGAGGTTCCTTGCTGGACCCATGAATTTCTGAGTCTTTCCCTTAGTCCTGTCTACCAGTGTTTAAAGGAGTCTGCATGTCAAAACTATCAGGAGTGGGTGGGCAATAGGGAATTCACGGACACCACGTTCTTCTACTTCTGCAAGTTAGAACCCGTCCTTCTTGCATCTTCAATGCCCCAGACGTGAAAGAACAAAACCCATCGAAGTCCTCGGTCGTCCCTAGTACTGGCCCTTCTGGTAAAACTCTCAACCACCATGTGGCAGTTCCATGTTTAATGCGAAGAATTTTTTTTTAGCTAATCTGAGCCTATCGAACGTCCTTCCCACGCCTTATGAACGAGTTTTATGACTATTTTATCCTCAGTCCTTTACAAATTTAATACCGCTTACCCTTGCTTACAGTTTGTGTTATTGCGTCGTTCAGTTAGTTGTTGATCCTTACTTACTGGCATTCGATTAGAAACTGCTATGCGGGTTAATGTTAACCTTAGCTTGAATGGATAAATTACAACGATTCAATATCTGAGTATAGTTGACGAATAGGTAAAGGATTTTAGACGAATGGTTAATTATTGAATTATCAATTTGGGACTAACATTATAATTTGCTTAAATAATGATTTACGTCTTTTCATTATGTGGTTAGAAGTAAGGAACGAGTTAATGAATTTAACAGATGGCGTTATTATGGCATTCTGAATTTTAGATTGATATTAATTTTTCTTGGATAACAAGTCACAACTATTCCTTTTAAATAAATGAATGAGATAATTGATTTTAGAAACATTTCTTTAATTATAATTTACAGGTTAAGTTTCGCTTTAGTTGACAAGTTTTAACCATTCAGTTTTCTAATAAAAGTGGCTTGAGTTTAATGGTTAGGTTAATGCTAATATCCATGGCAATGTTAATGCTATTGTGGTCACCACTTGGGTGATGATAATGTAATGAAACGCTCAATATTGATGTTGATGGCTATGGAATGGTTAATGTAATGTAATGTTTAATGTTAATTCTAATGTTTATGGCAAGGTTAAAATTATATGTTATTTGTTTTATGGACATGTTAAAGTGATTGCGATAAATAACACATAAGGTGCAAGTTGGTTGTCAATTATTTAGTTAGTGAATTATAAAATTTGATGGGATTATTATTGCATGGTAACGATGTTGAAATATCATTCATTGATAGCAGATACAATGTAATGTCTTGAACTAAGTTCCATAAGTTATTATGATTCAGTAAACGGGGATTGCAGTTAGCTAATTGTACCTTATTTAAGGCTGAGTGGTAACTCGTCATTTAATAGAAGTCAATGGAGTAAATGGTCTTTATTCGATGTCATTAAGTCTCACTAGTGGTTGGTTGTTGTCGGAATCCTTCTGACTTGCATCTTTCGTAGGGGTCGTGGGTGCCCCTTGATTTTGTTGTACTTGGATGCCTACATTTTATTGCTTGCGTCTTGTTCGTAGTTGGGTTACTAGTTTCTTCCTGAGCAGTCGGCCAGGAGCCTATCTAACCTTCTCTCTCTCCAGAGCAGAGAACTAAGATTAAACGCCCTTCTTTCCTGTGCAGAAATAGTAAAATCTACTACTATGGATTCTTCCTTCTGTGTTCATACTGTGCATAACCCAGTATGTCGTTAAATGCTTGTGGTTACCTATTGTGCGCCTTATGTCTATGGTCATTTATTGCTTGTTGTTACTATTGTATGTTGTATGTCTTCTTGTGGTGTTTGTCTTGATTGCGTCTTGTTCGTAGTCGGGTTACTAGTTTCCACCTGAGCAGTCAGCCAGGAGCCTATCTGACCTTATCTCTCTTCGGAGCAGAGGACTAAGATTAAACGCCCTGCTTTCCAGTGCAGAAATAGTAAAATCTACTATTATGGATTCCTCCTTATGTCTAAGGTCATTAATGCTTGTAGTTACTTGTTGTGGCCCTTTTTTTTTTTTGTTGTGGTAATCATGGTTGGGGCTTGTTAGTCGTCGGGTGGGGACAAAGTTTCAAGTGTGTTTGTTTCCTTTCTACATGCGTGCACAAACTTTTTTAAAAAAAAAAAAAAAAAAAAGTGCACCTCTTATCAGAGTTGTTGTCGTAACAAGGAGGACGTTAAATATGGTATCAGAGCGGGTTCGACCCGCGACTTGGGATTCGCTACGGCTTTCGTTGACATGATTGGATTTGATTATATTATTGTTGATCGAATTGATTGTGTGCGTGAAGGTAATCATGGTTAGAGGACGTCGCGGAGGCAGATGACGAGGTGCTAGGGGAGGAGGCGTGATGCCTCTAGTAGCATCCACGCCTGAGGGGTGTAACCCCCAGGGAGGCGAGCAGGTTCTCAGATAGGAGCAGATAGCAATTAGCGATGTCATGGGGATGATGATATCTTTTCAGTGCATGTCTGAGGCGCTGATCAGCCAATTGGACAGAGACGAGGGGGCTTCGGTACCCGCTGAGGTTCCACCGCGCGCACCGGCCGTTACTGGTAGCATTCACCGTGAAGTCGAGAAGGTCAAATTTCCTAAGTTCTTTTGTGCCTCGGACGGCACAACCACCGAGGCATGGTTGGAGAATATGGCGATGTGATTCGCACTTCATGATTATACCTCTAACATGAAGGTCCGCATGAAGGTATTTCAACTGAAGGGCAACGCTCTTCTATGGTGGAAGATGCTCCTGCCACAGCTGAACATGGTTGTCGAAGACGTGTCATGGGAACTGTTCGAGGAACGGTTCCGAGAGAGGTACCTTTCAGAGGAATTCATTGAGCGTCAGCTCAATGAGTTCAACGCATTACGACAGGGAGGTCGTACGGTGCCCGAGTATGAGGCACGTTTCATGGAGCTGCTCTGGTATGCTTCGCACCTTAACACAGAGAAACTCAAGGTCAACCGGTTCATGTTTGGCATTAACGGCAGCCTACGTGCAAAGGTTAGGATCTTGATGCCTCAAACCTTGCACGATGCTGTCCAAAAGGCCCTCATAGAAGAGGAGGAGCTTATCAGTGGGGGTCAGACCAGGACTCCAGCGAGACCAGCAGGGCAAGGTTCATCTGGAGCACCGCAGCACCAAACACCAACGAGATATACAATGGGATATCGTGGCTTCCAGAGGGGATCCACTTTCACTACACCTCGACGACCGTTGCCTCAACAATAGACACCTTATCGAGGACCATAGCACCAGCAGCAACATCACCTGCAACAGCAGCAGTTTAGGCCTGTTTAGCAGAACAAACCTCGGTTCCAGGTCAGTGGGTTGTCATCTTCTACTTTGGGTACCAGGACTACTGGGCCGAAGAAGGGGTGTTGGACGTGTGGGGAGCCACACTACCAGCGCGACTGTTCTGTGGAGAGGACTAGGTCATCCGGATCAGCTGGACCCACTACAATGGGAGATATGGGAAAGGCCCATCGGATTCATGCAACGGTGAATAACCACCAGGTAGAGCACCAGTCGACTGTGCTCAAGATGATAGGTACTGTCGTTGACCAGACCCTTAGTATTTTAATAGACCCTGGTGCTACTGAGAGTTTCATTTCTGGTGCACTGCTAAAAAGGATTAAGGTAAAGGTAGTCGAACAGGACGAGTTTAGCTTCATAGAGATGGCTTCTGGAGCCAAACAGAAGGTTGAAGGAATGGTTACGGGCAGTGCCCTTAACCTGGGAAAGTTTGTCACGAGGGTCAACTTGTACATCACGATCTTAGGATCTTACGACGTCGTGATTGGTATGGATTGGTTGGAATCGCATGAGGCGATGCTCAACTGTAAGACAAAATGGTTGAGCTTGGTTGATGACGAAGGACAGAGATGTGTGATAGTAGGACAGAACCAGGGAGTTTCCCTGAGGTTCGTCTCTTACTTACAGTTACGGAAGAGTATGCGCATGGGGTGCAAGCTTTATGCGATCCTCGCGCTAAACAAAAAGAGAGTAGTGGAAGGTCTAGAACACCTTCCAGTGGTGAAGGAGCTTGCAGACATATTTCCAGAGGAGTTTCCTGGGATGCTGACGGAAAGGGAACTGGAGTTTACCATAGACCTGAAACCGGGGACCGAGCCGATAACAAGAACGCCTTATCAGATTTCGACCCCAGAGTTGCAAGAGTTGAAAATGCAACTGAATGAATTTCTAGACCTGGGACTGATACGTCCTAGTGTGTCACCGTGGGGTGCACCTGTTATTTTCATTCAGAAGAAGGATGGATCGTGGAGGCTTTGCATCGACTACCGTCAACTGAACAAGGCTACGATCGAGAATCAGTATCCCTTACCAAGAATTGATGATCTGTTCGATCAAATGAAGGGTGCGATGGTGTTCTCCAAGATCGATTTGCGATCAGGGTATCACCAGTTATGGATCAAGGAGGATG
>JZKD02S1673603.1:364697-394086 GCA_000966675.3 Picea glauca
CTGGTGGTCGGGATAGGAGCGGAAGGAGGGGAAAATAGCTCGAAGATCTGAGCTCTTTGCGGGAAAGTCATTTTCTGGTAGAGCTCGGTTAGGACTTCCAGGTTGAATGGAGTTGCAGAGTCAGGATGGGTTATCTGCATCATTTGGTCAATATCTTCTGGGGTAATGAGGAAGAGGACATCACCCAGGGAGGAAACAACGGCTTTTTGTTCGGGGACATAGTGAGCTTGGCACTTGAGCGCAAGCTCTGGGAAATGGTGGACTTGGGGGAACAAATATAGGGGCAGATTGGACTCCCAGAGCCCAATCTCATCACTCTGATCAAGGAAAATTTTTCGGAGCCATGACTGCAGATCAGCGAAATCGAAACTGCATGCTGTGTCCGCTACCAAGCGGTCCTTGTCCACCAAGGGAAATTTATTAAGAGAGACCGGAGGAGGAACGAATGGATTCTCTTCCTCTTCAGCGGGCCTCGTTTTAGATGCCATATCCGCGACTATACCTGCAACAAACAAAGTTAGTGGGGCCACTGATGGTGGAGGGAAAACGACGGGGAGGTAGTGGAAAAATGGTAGACAAGCTTTCTGGTGCGATGATTAGTTTCTGGCGCGAGGGATGAATAACGAGTGAAAGTGAGCACAATGGTGTTTTTATTCAAAACTGGGTCGGTTGGACGCGGGAAAACGGTCAGCATGACAACGGGTGTTTTACTCGGCCATTAATGTGTAACGGGCCACTTGGGGTGACATGGTAGGTGATGGTGAACATCATATACGAAAGGCTGACGTGGAGGTTCATGATTGGGTGTAAATTCGTCAAAGGGGGCTGTTCATGAGTGGTGGGTGTTATGGCACTGACACCAGGGGCTGGCAGTGATAACTGGATGGGACTCAGATCCCGACGCAAGTGGGACAAGTGGACTCAGTGGAGGGTGACGTCTTGGGGGGACGGAGTGTCAGAAAGGATGAGACCCGTGAACCTATAGGATGATAACACCTGTAACATAGAATCCGTTGTGAGGAAGATTAACTCCCGGACCCCCCCCTTTGATTAAAGATAGAACACCAAGGGGGGTCCGAAAATCATCACGATCCGTCGATCTATGCGCTGGATTTCTGACCGCAGATCTCTGCACGCTTTTTAACATCGAGCTCAGACCCCCCCCCTCCATTAAAGGCAGAACGGAGGGGGGGGTCCGACTTGCATTGTGGATTGTTGATTAAAGCTCTCTATTTAGAGCCGTCCAGATCTGTGCCTGCATTATGACTAACTCGGACCCCCCCCGGTTAAAGGCAGAATGGAGAGGGGGGTCCGACTTGCATTATAGGCAGTGGATTTGTGCGCTCCATCCTGGACCGTCCAGATCTGCGCAAAAGGTATCGGCGGCATCGGACCCCCCCCCTTCCATTAAAAGCAGAACGGATGGGGGGGTCCGGGACCAAATGTGAGCCGTTGATTGCAGCGCTGTGATCTGAACCTTTGAAAGTTGAACGAGACATAGGTGAAGGTGGAAAAAATCACATATGGAAAAAACTTAGGATAAGGGTATTTTCATGGGTTTCTTTCGACATTTCTCACTCACACCAACAAGGGGGACATCAAATCAATTGCATTTGGGGATTGGAGTCCTAGAGAAAAAGCTTTATCAGTCTGGCTTCATTTCAGCAAGTGGGGCAGAGCAGTTAACCTACGTCCTAACCTACTGTCACAAGGCAATTAACCCAGATTAAACAGTTGGGTCAAAATTTTATTCTTTCTAGGGGCTACCTGACCAGGATTAGATGGTCTGATCAGATGCATTCACTAATTTAACCTAGGGGCTATCTGATCAAGATTAGACAGTATGATCAGATGCATTCACTAATCTAACAGCATTGAAAATTTAAAAGAACTTGGTCATGCTTGAAAGGTATGACCAAATTGTTATTATTGCATGGGGCCTTTGCTTCAATTCTTTTCTGCCCTCTTTTCTCTTTTTCTTTTTCTTTTTTACTTTCTTTTTTATTTTCTTTTTCACAAATTATTTGAAGAATGCAATATCATTTGTGAACCAAATCACCAGATGCAGATAATATCCAAGTCATAAGATGATTCCCATAAATTATGGGGTGATAACATACATGATGGACCAACAAAGGCGTTGGGAGGAATTCTTGCCTCTAGTAGAGTTTGCTTACAAAAATAGTTACTAGAGCACCATTAAGATGGCGCCTTTTGAGTTTCTCTATGGGCGACCATGTCGGACGCCCTTGAGTTGGGATCGGCTTGAGGATAGGGTCTTGGTGGGACCAGAAGTGATCCAATAAATGGAAGAGAAAATGCAAACCATAAGACAAAGGATTAAAGAAGCGCAAGATTGACAAAAGAGTTATGTCGATGCGCACCGAGTCGACCGTAGTTACGAGGTCGACAATCGAGTATTCTTGTGGGTTAAACCGCATAAGAGTTCGATCAAGTTTGGAAAGGGAGCTAAACTCTCTCCTAGATTCGTGGGAAATTTCGAGATTGTGGAGAGAAAGGGGCCCGTGGCCTATCGACTAGCCTTGCCTTATTCTTTGAGGTATATGCACGATGTTTTTCATGTATCTGTTTTGAGACATTATATTAGTGATCCTACACACATGATTGACATGAGTTCCTTGTAGGTATCAGACGAGGGAGCTCTCATGGCTGAGCCAGTCTGCATCTTAGATCATCATGTTCGACAGTTACGACGTTGAACAGTAGATCAGGTCAAGGTCTAGTGGGATAGTTATAGTCCACACTCGGCGACCTAGGAGGACGCATATGATATGCGCCAGCAGTTTCCATTTTTGTTTGATAGATAGACTTATGATACTGTGATACTTTTATTTCAAAATTATACTGAGAAACTTCGGGATGAAGTTTAGACCAAGAGCAGGTGTATGTAACATCCCTCTCTAACGCACTGAGAAAACTTATTCTTTGAGGAAACTTGCTCGCAAGTGATATGGACTTTTATGATGTTAAAACATTTATCATTGATTATGATGCATTATGATAGATGACATGATGTTTTACTGCTTGACGTAGACAGGTGCTTTTGACTCAGTTTTATTGAGTGTGCAGGGATTTTGGACCTTGAGGATACAGAGGCATCGGTGGAACCCCCCTTGGACTCTGGATTAAGTCAAGGAGTGTGCTATTGGGTTGATTTATTTACTGTGATATTTCATTGATTTGATGGTATGATGTTGACATGTTCCGACACGGTTGTTGATGATTCAGGCTGACGATAGCTTTCCGACTAGACTCACATATGGAGTAAAGGGGCCACACATGATTTCCAAAGAGTTTGAGGGAGAGGTGTGGAAAGCAGCCCTGCCACAGCCTACTAGCACACCCACCGTGGCTCGAACTGTAGGTTAATGATTACCTAGTTAGAGAGGATCCACGATGTCGTGAGGGCAGACTACGACAGTCGCTCACGATGATTCTAAGGGGCACGCAATAAGGCGGGGGCCTTATTCCTTAGAGCCCTTAGTCTCCCACAAGTTCACCTGGCGGAGTGTTGACACCAAGGGTTATAGATGTCTACCAATCAGTCAAGTTGGCGAGTGGCACCCTTGGAGCATGTGGTGCATCCTGAAGGGCACATCGCGCAAAAGAAACGAATGAGGCGAGTGGCACCCTTGGAGCACGTAGTGCATCCTGAAGAGCACGTCGTGTTGATCATGATAAAGAAGCAAACCTAGATGTCCCTAAGACATTAACGCCTTAAGAAATCCTTAAACAACTTCCCTAACCAAGTGTCTCCCAGTTCAGAATCTAAGTCCTAAGTCTAAAAATTTTTAGGGTAAAAATTTAGTCTAACCTTAAGGAAAAGGACCCTGGAATAAAAATAACAATTTAAACAAAAACCCACTTAGGTAATAGTTGGGTCTTCATGAAATTCTTGGGGTAAATGAAGAGAGTAAGGATTTAATTAAACCAAGGGATTTAAAAATTTGCAAGGAAGAAATTAATTCCTAACTTGTGAAAGAACAAAAGATATTAAATAAATAATAAATGAAAAGATTAATTATCGCATTTACCTTTTTGGTTTTTAAAAAAAAGAAGGGAATAATAAAAATAGGGAAACTAAGTAATAAAGGAAACACAATAAAGGAAAGAAGGGGACATAGGGTAAAAAGAAAAGTCAACATAGTAAGGAATATGCAATAAAGAACTTCCTAAAATGAACTAAATTTAGCAACTTCATTTTAGGGAAATTTACTAAAAGCTTGTAAGGGGATCTAGGAACACCTAGGAGTAAATTTAGGAGTGATTCTAGGTGGGTGAGGGAAATGAGTAATTTAATAAATTAAAGAAAATAATTACTTGAGGAAAGAGGGGGATGGACGACACTTGTGCGAAGGAGAATAATTAGAATTATTTTTATTAAAACTTAATTAAATTGTGATTTAGGAAAGTTGGTGGGTCTCAAAACTCTATAAAAGAAAAAGGAGATAAGGAAGAAGGGATCGGATGTTAGCATAATGTTACACTGCCGGATTTGTGACTTGAATTGACTGATTGCTTGTGAGGAGTTGGGATTTTCCATCTCGGATAGGAGTGGTATCTCAGCCTTGCGAGGTGAGCTGGGAAGCTAGATCTACCATCTGGACAGTGTGTGGCCCCTTTGCGGCTCGGGGGGCTGAGGGGGAAGCAGATTACCCATAGCGATTGGCTGTGAGGTACCTGTGAGGTCTCTACGGTCGACGAGCAGGAGCAGGACAGAGCGCGCAGACAACACTTGGAGCAAGAAAAAGGCAAAGGTACGCTCATTTATTTTATAGAGTATGATGCATTAAAAATTTATGCTGGAAACTGTATGTTGATGGTAATGGATGAAGTCTGCCTCAAGTATTTTCCGTTTCGATTGATTGCCTAAAAATTTCTAATGATTGCGTTCTGGTTGGGGTTTACTATTCCTTGGTTCGGATCTTTAACTTCCTGCGTTAATCCTTGCGTTGTAATTTCGGGGTTAGCATTAAATTATTGCCAAATAGTTCTACCGTCAATGAAAATTTATGATACCGTGGTGATGATATTGTTGTATAATCTTGGTTGTGTTGAATTGGTGAGCGTGTGTCTCCGCTGCCTCTTGTTGCTTGATCCCCTTTGTTTTTAAAAACTAAGTTGATTGCCCACCACCATTCCTGGGATATATGCCCGAGTTGACTGAATCGTTTGTAGGTAATGCACATGGAATGAACCCACTGCCATGCTCTTAGGTTCAGATTTAGGCAGAGAAATTTTATTTAATGTAGTTTTTGTTTGAAGGAAAATCTTTGATGTACTGTTATAAGAAAAAAAAATTATGTGGTGTAGTAGCTGAATGACCTCCCTCTGTGATTGTCTACTTGAGGGCGTTATACCTTTACTTGGAAAATGTCTATTGGATTCGGTCATTCCACCACGGTTTTACCCCGCGCGATTTTACCTAATGCGCAAGGGTGAATCTATAAATTTTGATTGACTTTTGATTCCAGCGAGACTACCACCCTAATCCACTATTTTTTAGTGTGACTGTTCTTCTTACAACATTTAAGGCATCCAAGGGTATCCATGGCTGACTGTGTGTGGGTAGACTGTTAACCGCAATAGCGTCGTTCATCCTCAGTCTGCGCAAATTATACTGCCCCGTCTCAACAACTAGTTAGGAAAATTATTTTTGGCGACCCCAAACCCTTCCAGACTTAGCAAACCCGCCGCCAACATCTACTTACCATATAAATTCAAGCTGTAAATATGGGTATAGGATGGATTTTCGAGTTCACACCTTTGGTTCAACGTGTTTATTTTTTTTTCTGTAACAAAAATGGGTTTTTCTTCCCAATAAGAGTTTCTCACACTAAAATTACACGGCACACGAATTGTTACCGGTCTTGAGCGTGGATTGTCGTTAAACCCTTTCTCAGGCAATTGTTTGTATTGACGTTGACTCATGATGAAGAACAGCGTCGGCTCCCTTCTGTAATTTCTGAACTGGTGTGCAGCGACCTTATTGATGGCAAGACGGTCTGCTCTGGATGCCTGTGCCACCATTTTTTTTTCACCCACCCTCTCTGTCAGGTTGAGGTGCCTTGCTCGACCTGTGAATTTCTTAGTCTTTCCCTTAGTCCTATCTACCAGCATTTAAAGGAGTCTAGGCATCAGAACTATCAGGAGTGGGTGGGGCAGCAGGGAATTCGTGGACACCACGTTCTTCTGCTTCTGCAAGTTAGAACTCGTCCTTCCTACGTCTTCAATGCCCCAGACGCGAAAAAACAAAACCCATCGAAGTCCTCGGTCGTCCCTGGTACCGACCCTTCTGGTAAAACTCTCAACCACCATGTGGCGGTTCCATGTTTAATGCAAAGAATTTTTTTTTAGCTAATCTAAGCCTGTCGAATGTCCTTCCCGCGCCTTATGAACGAGTTTTATGATTATTTTTTTCTCAGTCCTTTACAAATTTAATACCGCTTACCCTTGCTTACAGTTTGTGTTATTGTGTCATTCAGTTAGTTGTTGATCCTTACTTACTGGCATTCGATTAGAAACTGCTATGCGGGTTAATGTTAACCTTAGCTTGAACGGATAAATTACAACGATTCAATATCTGAGTATAATTGACGAATAGGTAAAGGATTTTAGACGAATGGTTAATTATCGAATTATCAATTTGGGACTAACGTTATAATTTGCTTAAATAATGATTTACGTCGTTTCATTATGTGGTTAGAAGTAAGGAACGAGTTAATGAATTTAACAGATGGCGTTATTATGGCATTCTGAATTTTAGATTGATATTAATTTTTCTTGGATAACAAGTCACAACTATTCCTTTTAAGTAAATGAATGAGATAATTAATTTTAGAAACATTTCTTTAATTATAATTTACAGGTTAAGTTTCGCTTTAGTTGACAAGTTTTAACCATTCAGTTTTCTGATAAAAGTGGCTTGAGTTTAATGGTTAGGTTAATGCTAATATCCATGACAATGTTAATGCTATTGTGGTCACCACTTGGGTGATGATAATGTAATGAAACGCTCAATATTGATGTTGATGGCTATGGAATGGTTAATGTAATGTAATGTTTAAGGTCAATTCTGATGTTTATGGCAAGGTTAAAATTCTATGTTATTTGTTTTATGGACATGTTAAAGTGATTGCGATAAATAACACATAAGGTGCAAGTTAGTTAGTGAATTATAAAATGTGATGGGATTATTATTGTATGGTAACGATGTTGAAATATCATTCATTGATAGCAGATACAATGTAATGTCTCGAACTAAGTTCCATAAGTTATTATGATTCAGTAAATGGGGATTGCAGTTAGCTAATTGTACCTTATTTAAGGCCAAGTGGTAACTCGTTGTTTAATATAAGTCAATGGAGTAAATGGTCTTTATTCGATGTCATTAAGTCTCACTAGTGGTTGGTTGTTGTCAGAATCCTTCTGACTTGCGTCTTTTGTAGGGGTCGTGGGCGCCCCTTGATTTTGTTTTACTTGGATGCCTACATTTTATTGCTTGCGTCTTGTTCGTAGTCGGGTTACTAGTTTCTTCCTGAGCAGTCGGCCAGGAGCCTATCCGACCTTCTCTCTCTCCGGAGCAGAGAACTAAGATTAAATGCCCTGCTTTCCTATGCAGAAATAGTAAAATATACTACTATGGATTCTTCCTTCTGTGTTTGTACTGTGCATAACCCAGTATGTCGTTAAATGCTTGTGGTTACCTGTTGTGCGCCTTATGTCTATGGTCATTTATTTCTTGTTGTTACTGTTGTACGTCATATGTCGTCTTGTGGTGTTCATCTTTCTTGCGTCTTGTTCATAGTCGGGTTACTAGTTTATGCCTGAGCAGTTGGCTAGGAGCCTATCTGACCTTCTCTCTCTCCGGAGCAGAGGACTAAGATTAAATGCCCTTCTTTCCTATGCAGAAATAGTAAAATCTACTATTATGGATTCCTCCTTATGTATATGGTCGTTAATGCTTGCAGTTACTTGTTGTGCACCTTGTGTATTCTTGTTGTGATCATCGTGGTTGTGTCTGGTTAGTCGTTGGGTGGCGACATAGAGTCAAGTGTGTCTATTTCCTTTCTACACGCGCGCACACACTCTTTTATAAAAAATAAAAAATATTTCACCTGTTATCAAAGTTGTTGTTGTAACAAGGAGGACGTTACAATAATGGAGAAAAGAATACCTACACCTTTTGGAAGGACGGATCGAAAGTCATCTTATTGTCCCTTAAGGGTGAGGGGAAAACTAAGAATATGTTGTCGGAAAGAGATCTTGTTAATGAAATGAAGGCAACATGATTCTGCTATGCATTAATAGTGAAAAAATGACCTAGGGAAGACATACCAATCCCTACTAAAGTGGCCAAGATACTAGAAGAATATGTTGTTGTTATCACTAACAAACTACCTAATGGTCTTCCACCAAAGAGGGATATTCAACATCACATTGATATAATCCTAGGATCATATTTACCTAATCAGGTCGCCTATAGGATGAGTCCTACACAACATGCACAACCCAAACAAAAAGTGACAAAACTTATAAAGAAAGGCATGGTAAGAGAAAGCATGAGTCCTTGGGCTGTATCGACATTGTTGACTCCCAAAAAGGATAATGCATGGAGGATGTGCATAGATAAAAAATAAATCAATAAAATTACCATCAAATATCGGTTTCCTATACTGCGCTTAGTTGGCATGACGAATGTGCTATTCATAGCTAAATATTTTATTAAAATTGATTT
Organism: Picea glauca; assembly: GCA_000966675.3. NCBI lineage: Eukaryota > Viridiplantae > Streptophyta > Pinopsida > Pinales > Pinaceae > Picea > Picea glauca. Next base: position 373,456 of record JZKD02S1673603.1, read on the forward strand.
TTTAAGTGGATACCACCATATCCGGATTTACGAAGGGGATGAATGGAAAACTACCTTCAAGACAAATGATGGATATTATGAATGGATGGTGATTTCGTTCGAGTTGTCCAATGCACCTAGTACTTTCATGCTGTTGATGAATAATGTTATTCGACCTTATATTGGTAAGTTTGTTGTCGTTTATTTTTATGACATCCTAGTTTTTAGTAACAACAAAGAAGATCACTTGTAACATTTAAAAATTCTATTTGATGCATTGAGAAAACATTATCTTTATGCAAACCTAAAGAAATGTAGGTTCTTGCAAGAAATTTTGGTATTTATGAGTTTTCTCATCTAAACAAAAGGAGTCAAGATCAATTCAGAGAAGGTTAGATCAATTTTGGAGTGGCCTAGTCCCAAGAGCATAACTAAGGTAAGAATTTGTCATGGGTTGGCCAACTTTTACTGAAAATTTATTCAAAATTTTAGCAGTATTGTAGCACACATAATAAATTACACCAAAGGAAAGACATTCATGTGGACCAATGAAGTTGAGGAAAGTTTTAAGTTTCTAAAGAAGAATGTAATTGAGGCACCTATATTAGTCTTACCATATTTTGATAAAGTGTTTGAGGTAGACTGTGATGCTTCACATGTAGGAAATAGAGCTATACTTAGCCAAGAAGGTAGACCAAATGCATTTTTTAGTGAAAAGTTGAAGGAGTTTGTTTTATTCATTGATCATATTACATTAAAATATGCAAACCCCTAAAAAAAATTGAATAGTAGAAATGTAAAATGGGTCTCTTTCTTATAAGGCTGCACCTTTGTCCTGAAGCACAAATCAGGACGACACAATCAAGTTGCAGATGCTTTGAGTCATCACACTGTTTTTTTGACAACCATGGAAAATAAAGTAACTGGGTTTTTTGCATTGAAGGATCTATATGCATCTAATAATGATTTTTGGGATATTGTGGAATAATTGAAGAATTCAGTTGTTGGGAACATGGATATTATTCAAGGTGAATATTTTATGCAAGATTGATACTTATTCAAAGGAAAACAACTATGCATTTTTATTGGTTCTATGAGAGAAAACATTATTAGGGAAGTCCATAGTAGTGGTTTGGTAGGACATTTTGGAAAGGATAAGGAACTAGCCTTAATCAAAGATAAGCATTACTGGCTAAAGATGAAAAATTATATAACCATGTATGTGGAACAGTTTAGGATTTTTCAAATGGATAAAGGACACTCACATAACACAGGGTTGTATATGCCATTACCAATGCCCACATGCCCATGGAAAAATATGAGCATGGACTTTGTGTTGGGGCTCCCAAACATACAACGGGGTAATGTTTCTATTTTTGTGGTTGTTGATAGGTTCTCTAAAATGGATCATTTAATTTCTTGCAAGAAAACTAGTGATGCATCGAGGGTGGCATAATTTGTTTTTTTCAGAAATTGTTAGATTGCATGGGGTTCCAACAACTATTACCTATGATAGAGATACTCGATTCTTGGGACATTTTTTAAGGACTTTAAGGAAGAAAATGGTGACAAAATTACAATTCAACAATGCCTATCACCCCCAAACAGATGGGAAAACCAAGGTAGTAAATTTGAGTTTGAGAAACCTGTTACATAGCATTGTTGGAGAGAATCCTAAGCAGTGGGATTTGGCTTTAACTCAAGAAGAAATTTCCTACAATAGTTCAGAGAATATATCTATAGGAAAATCTCCATTTTAGGTTGTTTATTGTAGAAATCCTATGGGTGTCCTATATTTGGTACAACTACTGCATGGGGATAGGATCAATTATGATGGGGAGGCATTTGCAGAACACATTCAATAGTTGCAGCAATAGGTGAGACAAAAAATGTAGGCTAGTAATGAATATAACAAAATTATAAAAAATGCTCACTGACAATACCAGGTATTCAGTGAAGTTGATTTGGTGATGGTTTATTTACGGAAATAGTGTTTTCCTAGACGAACCTACCACAAATTGAAGTATAAGAAAATTGGTCCTTGTAATATTCTCAAGAAAATTAATGACAATGCTTATAAGGTCGATTTACCACCTGATCTCAATATTTACCCTGTGTTTAATTTTTTTAAATTATATATCTTCCATGGGGATGATCTGGGTGATGACAGTGAGGCAGAGGTGGATTGGAAACAGGCCATTCCAAGAAAGAAAAAAGAAAAGATTGTGCATATTTTAGATAAGAAGGCCCTTCATACTCGACAAGGCCAATACAACCGATATCTGGTCTAGTGGGAAGGCACAACACCAACATAGAGTACATGGATTACAAAGGGGGACTTTCTTAACCTAGATCTCATTAAGTGGTAGCAGTTTGAAGATAGTAACTTCCAAGAGTTGTGTTCTTTTTAACCAGAGGAGAATGATGCTGGGATTTCCAAGGGTTATAATATTTTACTCGATTATCCATTTGGGATGAAATTTTATAGGGAGTTTCATCTCGAAGAGTTCACTTCTATGAAAATCTAATCCTTCATATAGGACATCGTTTTGACACTTTTCCAGGGCCAAATTCCTTCATATAAGGCTTTAAATTGGGGTTTTAGAGTTTTTACGAGAATTTTTGAATTAGTAATTATCAATTACTCTTAGTTTATGTACCTAATCAGAAAATCGAGTTGAGAAATAGTGTCTATATAGTTAGCTTTAAGTTATTGGTCAATTTTAGAGTCCAAAAATTAGTTGTTTTTCTAAAATTAGATGTTTTTCTAAAATTGGTTGTTTTCTAAAATCTCGGATAGTATTTATAAGTATTTAAACTTCCATTGTAATAGTTAGGATGGAGAATGAATAAAATAGAGTTATTTTTCATTCTCTTATGTTTGCATGGTTTTTAAGATCTCATGAATGAATCAGAGTTTATTGGCTACATCAATGTGTTTGCACCATCCACTGATCCTCCTGCTTCTCCTCCATATGTGTCTACACCATCCATCGATCCTCCCCCTATGTCACCATCCATTGATCCTCTTACTTATTCTCCACATGTGTCAGCATCCATCGATCCTCCTCCTCCTCTTCCTCCACTTGTGTCACCATCCACCAATACTTGTTCTTCTCCTCCACATGTGTCGGCATCCACCGATCCGCCTCTTCCTCCTCCACTTGTATCACCATCCATCAATACTTGTCCTTCCTCCACATGTGTCAACATCCACCAATCCTACTCCTCCTCCTCCTCTTCCACATGTGTCACAATATATTGATGTTGTGGACACTATTTTTACATTGGGTGCTACACATATTGATCCTAGTGGAGAGACATATGAGAGTATACTTGTGTCTTTGATTTTTTACATAGGTACGGATACATAGGCATATACCTATGGTAGCAAAGGTATCGATGCCTCTATCTCTAGTGGTGGACTTGGCTAGTAGTGGTACTATTTGACATTTATATTGATTGTTTTATATTTGAGATGTGTATTTGACATGTTTATTGATTTTGATGACATGTATATTGATATGTATATCACTCATGTATATTATGTTTTTTCATATCATGTTGATGTTGTTGTTGTTTGATTTATAAAATGTTTTATTAGTATGCTAATAATTAACATTATTAATGATTTTTCTGTTTTTAAATTAAATTTGAGATGTATCAGTCATTAAAATTTATAGTTGTCATGTCCCCGAGGTGTAGGAAAGTCGGTGACAAAGTGTGTTGTTAAGGCACTCTATGATGCTAAAGTCATCGGTTCGAAACCTGCGGGGAAAAAAAATCCATCCATGTTAAGGGTTGGTGTGGCTTGGGCCAGGTGCGATCCACAAGTGATTTTGACAGCTTATATGCCCTTGAGTTGCGGTTTCTCAACCACAGGCTAGTCCCACAAATCACAGACAAACTAGCAAACAAAAAATATATTACAGTTGTCATATAATGATTAAATTTACTTTTATAAAATCATTTAATTTGGATTTTGATTGCAAAACCTTATAACAATTAATTCCATATATGTTTAATGTTGGTTGTGGAGCCTGATTATCTTCCTTATTAATAGGTCTTTGTTTTTAGCCATGTTTATACCCCATGAAGACTTTACACCACGGAATAATGTACACCCCTCCACACAAGGGAGTGCAAAGGGGGGTTATCTCCTCTGCAAGGTCCGGGGGAAAGTGGGCCCCTGGTGAGGGTTCAGGGGACAGTGTTCCTCGATGGGGGTTCTAGGGTGAACCCCCCGAAGGAAAAATTTCCTTGTAAATGTATATTTTAGTTTCATTGTAAATCTGGATCATTCATTACAAGGTCACATATCTAATGGTAGAAGTTATGTTAGGGTTTTTTTCCCTGAAAGACAACCCTCTTTTATGAGGGAAATGTATTGTGGCTAGGCATAATGGAAAATATTGTATTCTTAGTGAGGAGACTGTGAGATAAAGAAGAGGAAGTTACAGCGGGTGTGTTGTAGTTTGTATCCCTTCATTTGTTGGATAATACTAAAAGGAAGGACCTGAAAATTTCTCTAGTGGACATAGCCCACACTGGGTGAACCGCATATATATTTGTCTCTATTCTATTGTGTATCTTTTGTGTTTTATATACGCATTTGTTTTATTTTATTTCTCCTCGATCCTGTTTTTCTAACAACTGGTATCAGAGCGAAAGGTAACTTGTAGGAAAAGTGGGTTCCTGGTTCGAGTGGGAGAAATCACGAAATATGGAAAGTTTAGGGTGGATAAATTTAATGGAAAAAACTACCAGTTATGGAAGATGCATATGGAATATTATTTATATCATAAGGATCTATTCCTACCATTGGGTGGAATAGCAAAGAATTCGATGACCATGAAGGATGAAGAATGGGAGGTTCTTGACAGAAAGGCACTAGGAACAATACAGCTGATCCTAGAAGCATCAGTGGCTTTCAATATTTCAAAAGAAAAGGCAACGAAGGAGATGATGGATGCATTGGCTAAACTATATGAAAAACCCTCGGCATCCAACAAGGTATTTCTAATGAAGATATTATTTAATATGAATATGTCAGAAGGTGGGTCTATTGCAGATCATTTAAATGAATTTAATATGGTTACTAATCAACTAAGTTCTATAAAAGTGGACTTTGATGATGAGGTCAGGGAAATTCTAATATTGTGCTCATTTCCATAAAGTTGGAACGGCTTGGTCATGGTTATAAGTAACTCTGTCTCTAGTTAAAATACTTTAAAATTTGATGATGTTGTTGGTGTTATCCTTAGCGAGTAAATGCGGCGAAAAAGCACAGGTGAGACATCAGGTAATGTGTTGAACATGGAGAATGGGGGAAGACAAAAGGATAGAGGAAAGGGCTCAAGGAACCACGGGAATTCTAGGAAGGGCAGATCCAAATCCATATTTGGAAATATAGAATGTTGGAATTGTGGCAAGAAAGGACATATGAATAAATACTGTAGAGCTCCAAAGAAACAAAGAAATGGAAATCAAGAGAAAAATAAGGAAGAAAATGTAACAGGTGATGTGTTACAAGATCCTTTGATTCTTTTTGTAGATAATATTTCCAAGTCTTAGGTAGTAGATTCAGGGGCTTCATTTCATGCCACACCCCATAGGAAATATTTTCTAGATTATGTTCAAGGTGATTTTGGACAAGTTTGTTTGGGTGATGATGCACCATGCAAAATTGTCGGAATGGGAAAGGTAAAAATAAAGCAAAGAAATGGAAGCCAATGGTTTTTGAAAGAGGTAAGACATGTTCCAGATCTAAGGAAAAATCTAATTTCAACAAGGAAGTTGGAAAGTGAAGGTTGTATATCCATATTTACAAATAAGGTGTGGAAGGTCACCAAAGGATCATTGGTGATAGAAAAATGAGAGAATGTAGGTACATTGTATTTATGTAATGGTAATACTGACTCTTCTATATCTTTATCTTCTATAGGAGTGGATACAACATTGTGGCATCATAGGATTGGACACATGAGTGAGAAGGGAATGCAGATACTTCACAAAATAAATTTGTTTTCAGATCTTAAACAAATTGATTTGGATTTCTGTGAGCATTGTGTTTATGGAAAACAAAAGAGAGTCAGATTTCTCAGAGTTGGAAAATAAAAGAATAGTGAAAGGTTAAATCTTGTGCATACAAATGTATGGGGACCATATTAGGTATCATCTCTTGGTGGATCTCATTATTATGTTACTTTTATTGATGATGCAACTAGAAAAACTTGGTTTTTTTGCATTCGACAAAAATATGATGTTTTTGATACTTTTAAGAAATGGAAAGATTTGGTTGAGAATGAGATAGGAAAAAGGTTGAAGTGTATCGGATTAGACAATGGAGGTGAATATTCCAGTAAGGAGTTTGATGATTACTGTTCATACCATGCGATTCATAGAGAGAAGAAAGCTCCAAGAACACCACAAGAAAATGGTGTGTCAAAAAGGATGAACATGACAATCATGGAGCATACAAGGAGTATGAGATTGCATGCTAATTTGCCCTTACATTTCTAGGAAGATGTTGTAGATATTTTTATTTACTTAATAAACAAAGGAACTTCAATCTCTTTGGACGGTAGAATTCCAAAGGAGGCATGGATAGATAAAAAGGTAAACTATTATTTTTTGAAGACTTTCAGTTGTGAATCATTTGTCCATATTGATAAAGAAAATAGAACAAAGCTTGAGGAAAAATCTAATAAGTGTACCTTTATTTGATACGATGTTAATAATTTTGGTTATCGCTTATGGAATTATCAAAATAAAAAAATCATTAGGAGTAGAGATGCCATACTCAATGACAAGTTCAAGTACAAAGATCAGTTGCAAGGAAAGAAACAGGAAAAAGAAAAACCAGAATACATAGTGCTTGATGAGATCACTAAAAACAAAATTCCAAAGGCACTGGAAAATCAAAATGTACAACAACAGGATCAACAAGTACCTCAAACTCCTACAAGTGTTATTAGAATATATACAAGTTTAAGTAGACCCCATGAATGATAGTCTCATTCATTGTATTATTTATTGTTGACTGATTCTGGTGAACTATAATATTATGAAGAGGCAATGCAGTTAAACACCAAAAAGAAGTGGGAGCAAGGCATGAAAGAGGAAATTGATTCCTTGGTAAATAGACAGACTTGGGACTTGGTTCAATTGCCTGCAGGAAAAAGAGAATTGCAGAATAAATGGGTTTACAAGTTGAAGGAAGAATATGGAGGGAAAAAATGGTACAAGGCTAGACTTGTTGTAAAGAGGTTTGCACAAAAGAAAGGTATAGATTTTGATGAAATATTTTTCATGTTGTTAAAATGACTTCAATTAGGACTATTTTAAGTCTTGTGGAAGTAGAATATTTGCATCTTGAATAGTTAGATGTAAAAACAACTTTTCTCCATGGGGATTTGGAGGAAGAGATTTATATTCAATAGCCACATGAGTATGGGGTCAAAGGGAAGGAAAATTTGGTATGCAGGTTGAAGAAGAGTTTGTATGACCTATGACTGTCAGTTGAAGTTTGACAGGTTTATGATAGAACAAGGTTATAGTAGATGTCATTATGATCACTGTGTTTATTTTAAAAGGCTAGAAAATGGAAGCTATCTTGTTATTGTATGTAGATGACATTCTTGTTGCAGGGTCTAATATGTAGGATATAAATGTGCTCAAGAAAAAATGATCTAATTCATTTGCAATGAAGGATTTGGGTGCTGTAAATAAAATCCTCGGTATGAGAATAATAATAGACATGAAAAATCACAAATTGACATTGTCTTAGAGTGAGTACATAGATAAGGTGTTGGAGAGGTTTAGAATGAGGAATGCAAAACTAGTTAGTACACCTTTGGCCAACCATTTCAAATTAACTAAGGAAATGTGTCCCAAGACACAGGAAGAGATAGAATACATGTCTAGGGTCCCTTATTCATCAACAATTGGCAACTTGATGTATGTAATGGTTTTCACAAGACCAGATATTGCAGATGTAGTGAGAGTTATGAGAAGGTGTATGAACAATCCAATTAAAGAATATTGGGAGGCAGTAAAGTGGATTATTAGGTATTTGAGAGTTGCTGCAACTCATGCATTATGTTTTGAAGGTTCAGACACTATTCTACAAAGATATGTTGATTCAAATATGGAAGGTGATAAATATAGCAGGAGGAACACCAGAGGGTATGTTTTTAGTATAGGTGGAACAACAGTAAGTTGTATTTCGAAATTGAAAAAGGTTGTTTCACTTTCAACAATAGAGGCAGAGTATGTTGCTTCTACAGAGGTTAGTAAAGAGATGATTTGGTTACAAAGGTTTATGGAGGAATTGGGAAAGAAGCAGGAGAATAGCTGGGTGTATTGTGACAGTGAGAGTGCCATTAATCTTGCAAAGAACTCAACCTTTCATTCGAATACTAAGCATATACAACTCATGTACTGTTTCATATGATTTTTCTTGGAAGATGGACATTTGAAGTTGGAAAAGATACACACTAGCCAGAATCTTGCAGACATGTTAACTAAGGGAGTAACCAGGGAGAAACTGAGTTCCTTCTCAGTTTCAGTTGGTATTCAAGCATGAAGGTGAAGATGAGAAATTTTCTAGGTCTAAGAAGGTTCATAGTCCAACAGATACAACAACAATGGAGTTGTTGAGATCAGTCTCTAAGTGGGAGATTTTTTGTTTTAGAGCCTAATTATCTTATTGATTCAGAGGTATTTGTTTTCAGATCAGTTTATACCCAATGAAGACTTTATACCTTGAAATAATGTACACTCCTCCATGCGGGGGAGTGCAGAGGGAGGTTACCCCCTCTGCGAGGTCTGAGGGCAAGCGCCCCCCCAAAGGAAAAATTGCCTTGTAAATTTATATTGTAATTTCATTGTAAATCTTGACCGTTCATTATAAGGTCGCATATCTCACAGTAGAACTTATGTTAGGGTTTTTTTCCCTGGAAGCAAACCCTCTTTTATGAAGGAAATGAATTGTGGCTAGGGATCATGGGGAATATTGTATTCTAAGTGAGGAGACTATGAGAGAAAGAAGAGGAAGTTACAACAGGTGTGTTGTAGGTTGTATCCCTTCATTTGCTGGATAATAATAAAAGGAAGGACCTGGCAATTTCACTGGTGGACATAGCCCAAAATGGGTGAACCGCGTATATCTGTGTCTCTATTGTATTGTGTATCTTTTATGTTTTATTTCCACATTTGTTTTATTTTATTGCTCCATGATCCTGATTTTCTAACAATTTAACTCTTATTGAAGGCGAATTGGTTATTGTCCATCAAGATACAATATGTTGATTAAACATGTTTAGCAACAAAAATACATAAATATGATGAATGCAATGATTGTAATTTGAATAATTATGCAATTTTCATATATTGTAATAATAACATTATGATATAATAATTCACTAATGTGGAAAAACAAATGAAAATATTGTGGTTTCTTCGAATACCTAAATAACTCTAACCATAGAAATATAATCAATCAAATGTTATTTTTTTAATTTTTGTTATTCAAACATTAGAAGACAAAGTTATAACATAATTGTTTACTTAAATCACAATTATTATATTTTAATTTTTAGTTTATATTATTCAAACATCATAATATATTAAATATAAATAATAATAATAAATTATACACTTTCAATTAAATGGTTTCACAAATTTTTACTCTCATAAGTTAACTTTATGAATATTCTATTAAAAAACTATATGAAAGTATGTAAGTATTAGTTGAATCTTCCATAAAAAAATATGCTAAGTATAGTATTGCATTTAGTTGATTTTATATGAACATGTATGCAAATGTTGGATTTGGTTAATGAATCAAAAAAATAATTTGAATAATTACTCTTATGAAATGTTATTTTTTCATTTATTTTATTGATAAAGTTATAATAATTGTTCATAATTAAATTTATAATTGTTATATTTAAAAAATATATAGTATTTAAAAAGTATAATTAATTAAATATGAAAACAAAATCATTAATAATAATGAATTTTAATATACACAATCTTCTTTAAATGACTTTATGATTTTTTGTTCTTCCACCAACTTTATGAATCTCTTCATAAGGAAATGTAAGTATTAGATTTGGTTAGTGAAGAAAATAATTAATTTGTTAAGGTTAAAAGAATATTAAATTAAATTAATTTTATATTAATATTTAAAAATATAAAATATATTAATAAAACACAATAAATAAAATAAAATAAAAGTCCATGTGTAGATGTCATAGGACTTAGTCTCCATATTTGATGTAATGATTGCAACATGCAACCAACCACTTTATAAAACAATTGTCAAATTAAGGAATACATTTACATTAGTTCCTTTGAAAATCCAAAAGTACAATTACTCAATCACATTTTTCTTACACCCCAGGGGGAAGTCTAAACTTGTACCCAATGCAAGGAATTTTGACAAGCAGTTGGTGGTCTATGAAAGTTATAGTTTATTAACAACTTATCACCAGAAGACAACTATGTATTGCATACACAACAACATATACATATTCCTTCCTTTTCATAAAGAACACATTTTCATTGGAGTGTTCCTCAAAGGAAAAATTTACACTAAATAATGAGGACCTAAAACTATTTATGTACCCTGCAATGTTCCCATCCATTTGTGGATGACCATAAATATATAACAATTTTTCTTGTTAAAATTTCTAGAAGCATAACCATTCATGCACATACTATACATGAAGATGTGATGTTTCTATTTAACAATATTCAAATAATTAGACCGAATATAAAGAGGACCACAAAATGGCATAAGTGATACTGATTGTTTGGGAGAAATAGATACGTGTCAAATAATAACAACCAAATTTGCAGCATCTATTTTGGACTTGGAAATCATACAACTATTACCATAAAAATATAATTTGGTTCCAACATCAATCACATGCATGTAATATGGCCAAGTGCCATACAAAGATGACTTGTAAAAAGCTTGGTATTTACTTTGGAGATGGATAGGGAGAGGGAAGTCATTGTTACCTTCCACAATTGAATAAATTTTGGTTTGTACTTGGACATTTTTTCTCTTATCTCATACAACTTTTTGGATCTCCTAGTAGAGATGTTTTGGGTAGTACTGATAGCATACTTTAGCTCACTAGAACTCTCCATTGACTCCACAAAATGAGACAGATTCGTCAATTTAGGATGAAACTTAGTTGATTTGGCTTCCAACTTTTCAAAAAAGGAGCATATGGAAGTGTTCCTATGTGTTTTTTCTATATCACCTATTGGATTCTTGACCGTAGTGGGAGGTATTAGACCAACAACTTTGGGCATTCGATCATTAATATAATGGGAAAATGTGACACGCCAAGGGTTCTTCTTCAACCCTTTACATTTTGAGAAACCACATACTATTGGGGTGTTCTAAAAGAGATGAAATAGGTTGGTTGTTGTAAGATGGCATGTTACAATTGGTAGGGTAAAGTAGTTATTCATTTTTATCAAAATATTTCCTACAACTTTCTCTTAATAAGATCTTGCAACATTTTTGGACTGGTGGAATATCTTATGGATATGAACTAAATCCTGAATCATGATCCTGCAAAATTCAATCAATAATTATTCAAATGCACACACATAAATGACATAAATTCATTCAGATAAATGAATTATAAATAAAATCTAGACTTACTTTAAATCATGGAGAAAAACTTGACTAACTTTCAACAATATGGAATGAGTTAGAATTTGAAGAATTGGTCATTTGATATTATAACCAATTTTACCCGCATTTGAGCCAAAACCACCATTAATACATGAATGAATACTTGAAATAAAGTTTGTAAAGCATAAAACAATCAAACTTCAAAAAAAAAAATTCAAATGGATTTTAAAAGTTATTGGTGCCCTTAATTAGTTATAGACACATTAGTGTGTCTATATATAAGAAGAAATTGATGCACTAAATTATGAAAAGCAATGAAGTGTCACCTCCGTTACTACCTCTGCAAAGAAAAATCTCTGCAAAATTTATTTGTAGAGGTTTTCATTTATATTTTGTCAGTAAAAATGAAACGGGTGCCTTGGTACATAGATAATGCAATGGGAATCTTAAATTTAAGTAGCACACTAAATGTATAGAGAAAAAATAAAAGAAAATTTTTAAATGAATTTTTTTTTCGTCGGTGCATTTATGCATACAAATTGCATCGGAGCTTTCAAGTGCATTAGTGTTCTTTAAATAGAACAAGTGTGCTAAGCTATATAGTGCATTGAAAAGGTAAGTTACAAAAAAATAACACTTGGGTTTATCATTAATGCACCAAAATATACAACGAAAAAATGGGCGGGAGTTTTATTTTTCAAAATGTATGTGTTTATAAATGAAAATACTATTCATTATTTCATTCTTTTGGGAAAAAATGGAGGGGATATTTGTGCAAGAGATATTTACTAGAAAACACTTTAGAGTGGGTTGATTTTCTTGAAGAGTCAAATTTGAAAGGGATCATTGCATGCCACATACAAATCTACATAGGAGAAATTTTAGGTATGTGATTTCATTCTATTGATGATTTCAATCTTTCCTTATTTGATTCAAAATATTTTCAATGCATTCTCAAAAAAATAAAAGGGTTTCATAGTTACCTTCGGTATTGGAAGCCCAAGGTTTCTTGTTGTTTTTCTTGGTGCCCCTCTCTATATTTCACAAGGGGATTTTCTTCTTTTAAGCTATACATTTTATAGGGATTTTTTTATTTGTATATGGGGCATTTAATATCCATTACAATGGTATAATTCATTGCATTGGACCTCAAACCTTTCAGTGTCACATTTTTTTTCTAAAAACGTTTTGCAGTGCGTGGTGTGCACTATACAATAATGTTTCCTTGGTGCACATATTTTTGTCAAGAATATCGATTAGTTTAAAATATAAATAACATTTATTTTAGTATCATATGTGTATAGATTCAGTGTTGCAAAATAACTATTAATGTGAACCAACGCGTATAAGTATGCAAAGCACACAGAGTTGTACTCTTTTATTATATGCACCACATATTATTTTGTAAAACTATTTCATAATTTCTATATCTTACTATTCCTATTATATTTTATAAAATATGGCTGATAGAACTTCAAGGAAAAAATGTTATATCAATGAGTGTGATGGTAGATCATCCCAACAAGAGAATGAGACAATTTCTTTAAGTTTTATTAAAAATTTAATTATATATTTGAATTATCTATAGGTTTTAATTAATGATTTGTATTGATTGATGTGTGTCATCCAGAGAAAAAACATAAAGAAACTCAATAATATTGTTCGCAACTTGAGTGCAAAAGAGCATAAAAGATTTATGGAAATGTTGCAAAGAGCAGAATTAGGTGGATCAAAAGGTAATCAACATGAATTGTTTATTTGGCATTTTACTAAAAATGAATTTATTAACATTAATCACTAACAAATCATAAACACTTGATTTCACATTTTTTTAATGTTATGTAGGGACCAATAAAAAGGGAATGAAATTTCATCCCATGAGGATAAAAATTATGAAGGATGTAAATGATGATGACATCTTGGTCATTAGTTCATCTGGATTGGTGCTTGAAGTTAATGAGAGGAGAAAATTTCCTTACAAAACTTTGAGGTATATAGTAGAAAGAACATATAGACATACTTTCCACTTACAATACAAAAATCTGTCCAATGGCTCCAAGAATCATGTTATACATAAACTATAGGAATAATTTCTAGAGAAATGGTCATTGATACATGTGAGACTTGCAATAATAAAATATTACAATAACAAACTATAATCATTTAAAATATATTATTACTAAACATGTTTTTCTATAATATGTTCCAAAATTACCAAATTACTCTTTTTTTTCTATATTTATTTCATGTCCATTTAAAAAAAATATTGTTGTTTTTCATTTTTTAGGAAGATTATGAAAATTCCAAGCAACAAATGAGGGGAAAACCAACTACATGGCAGTAGGGATGGCCAAAAAAGTGTATAAGGAGACGATAAAAGAAATGAACATAATCACATTGTAGGAGGAGGCATCCCAACAACAACATGCATCAAATGTATGTAATAATTTATTTATTCCTTTATATACATCAAATTTCATTATTATATGGAATACTAATTTTCAATTGTTTTGTTGCAGAAAATTAAAAAATGGAACCTATCCAACACATAAGACAGGACGACAAGGAATAAAAGGGTTGATCGCAAAGCTTGTGAGTACTTACATTTTCAGACTCACTTAAGATTTCATATTTGTTGTGATATTTGTATTTAAATAATTAATTTACACTCAACCATGAATTTCTTATAATAGGTGATAGCATACAAAGAAGAGCCAACTGAACAATTGATCAACATTGGGTTAAGTGAGGGTTGTGAGTATATGGTGAAGTATCAAGGTTTAATTAAACAATTTGTAAGTAGCTATGTTGTTTAAATTCCATTTTTTTATAATTAATGGAACAATAAGAAACATTTATATTAATTATATTGATTATTCTATGTCATGGCATATTAAACTTGCAAGAAGAAAAGTATGGAGAGGATCCAAGAGAAGAGATTTTGAGACACAACATGCAACATGACTTTGAAAGCATGTGTATTGTTTATGAATCACTCATTTCTATGGTATGTTTTATTATTTATGCAATCATGTATATTCTAATATATATAAATGTAAATTTACTTATTTCACTTTATTTTTGTAAGGTACCATATGTATTATATTAAGAAGAAACATAAATATTGTAGCAAATACCAGTGGAACAACAAAATATAGAGAATAAAAACACCAACAATGATACCTTTATTGATATAAATCCAAGTCCCCTTGTCTCCTCGAGGGGTAAACCTCCAAAAAAGTAGATCTCTATTACAACAATTCCCAAGACAAGACTTTTTCATGCCTTCTACTCCTATTTATACTAATTCTATATTCTAAGGAACATTGTAGAGGAAGATATTTCTAGAAGAAGAAGCTTCTATTAAGTCTCCTTACATTAGACTTCACATTATTAAATATGACTTATTAACTAATGTTGTCCTTTATTACATGTAAAATATATTATTCTACCTATGTGAAGGGTTAGGTAGGTTAGGTCCCCAACATGCCCCCCCCCTTGAAAAATAGTCTTCTCCTCAAGGATTGAGATGAATAAATTGTTGCAGAAGGGTATGGTTGAACCTACTTAGTTTGTATCATTAGTTGGTATCCAAGGAGGCTCGATAGTACCCTTATACAGACTACTTGATTACCTAGGTACTAGAGAGTATATTGCAGAGTATTGTTCTTGGTGTCATTATAGTAATCAGGAAGTCAATGGACTAATCTAGAGTTGGTTTCAAGAGACCTATGGGACACCTGATATACCTGACGGTACATGGGAGTGATGGTCGTGTATATATTTTGTCTGATGCAATACTACTTGAACGGGTGCCAATTGGGGTTATAGAGGTTTCTAACAAGCTGAAACATGTGTTTCAAGTAACCCCGTGAAACTATCTATATTTCCTACTTGTATTCTTCCCTAGCCACAATTTTACCTGTTGAATGACATATCTCTATAGTTTAAAGATGTTGGCAGTACATGTATCTACCTTGAAAAATATTTTCCCACAATTTATGCAGAGGAAAGTGATTTGATACCACTTGTAAGGTACCATATGTATTATAATAAGAAGAAATAGAAATATTGCAGCAAATACAAACAAAACAACAAAATATTTAGAATAACAACACCAACAATGATACCTTTATTGATAGAAATCCAAGTTCACTTACCTCTTTGAGGGGGAAACCTCTAGCAGAGAAAATCTATTACAACAATTCTCAAGACAAGACTTTATGTGGAAATCATTATAATTGAATGTTATCATAAGTTGTATGTTTGAAAATATTTGTCTGTGAAAATTAGGGATTTTGTTTAATCTACTCAACATAATGTCCCAATTGCATGAGTACATGTTACCAATAAGTGTAACAAATACATATTGGTTGCATTTTGATTATTTTGGACCTTTATGTTATACCATTTTGTATGATGGTGGGTTTCTTATTCGTATATAATAAAATGGGTTTCTTATTTTATTGCATTGTCAAATGTTGTAAAATGTTGCATTGTTGATTAATTAATGTATGGATAATTTATATTGTTACAAATAACAATGGTGTAATTTGTTGGAGAGCACATTAATGTAATCATTATATCAAAATGCAATAACAAAAATATAAAAACAATATTATTATAAAAAATATTTGATTTTCATATGATTAATTGAATATTTGTAAAAAACGATTAATTAAAATATATACATATCAGTGAAACGTATTCTTTTGAATTCACTAAATGACGTGTTCCGTAAAATAGAAGATGATGCATTTTTATGAGTCATACACAACAATGCCTATTAATTAAATGAAAGCATTGGTCCTAACAATTGTGAAAATTAGGGATTTTGTTTAATCTACTCAACATAATGTCCCAATTGCATGAGGGCGTGTTACTAATAAGTGTAACAATTACATATTGGTTTCATTTTGTTTATTTTGGACCTTTGCGTTATACCATTTTGTATGATGGTGGCTTTCTTATTCGTATATAATAAAATGGGTTTCTTATTTTATTGCATTGTCAAATGTTGCATTGTTGATTAATTAATGTATGGATGATTTTCATTGTTACAAATAACAACGGTGTAATTTGTTGGAGAGTGCATTAATGCAATCATTATATCAAAACACAATAACAAAAATATAAAAACAATATTGTTATAAATAATATTTGATTTTTGTATGACTAATTGAATATTTGTAAAAAAACAATTAATTAAAATATATACATATCGCTGAAATGTATTATTTTGAATTCACTAAATGACATGCTCCATAAAATAGAAAACGATGCATTTTTATCAGTCATACACAACAATTCCTATTAATTAAATGAAAGCACTGGTCCTAAAAATTGTGAAAAAACATCGTTACTTCAAATGACATAATGTACGATTGATTATATTTATCATTTCAAAATATTACAATGCATATGATAAAAATATGCATCAATGATTTACGTATAATATACAACCTGATGCTTTAAATATAATATATGCACCGATTCTTGGTAACAAAAATTGACACTGCCATCTCATCTCAAATATTTGAAATTTCACTATCCTTCAATGCATACGAATTATAAGAGAATTGGTTGCCATAAAACAAAAGAAACAACCTGATGCATAATATTTATATGAGCACCACTGATACATAAAAAAATGACATGTATTGGTGCATACACTAACACAAAAATCATTGGTGTTTCATATAATATAAAATACATAATCGGTGTTTAATAATCTTAAGAGCACCAGAGCATTTTTCTTAAGAGTGAGCATTGGTGCATTTTTTAACCAATACAAGCACTAGGAAAAAAAAACTCTACTACAACCTTCGACTACCCATGTTTTTTTATTTATATGGTACATCCATTAAAAAATCCGCAAAAACCTCTGCTTTGAATAACAAAGTTTGTAAAGGAGTTTTTTTTGAAAAATTTGTCAATTCTTGTAACACTAAAAACCTCTGCAAAAACGTTTGCTACAAGGTGGTTTCATTGTAGTGCATCATACATAGCTATATAATTAAAATCTACATGCAAAACATATTTATCCATGGTAATATTCAAATCCTTAAAAAATTAAACATTCTCACCCTCAACCTTTGTGCTATATACATTATTTATGGGAACCTGCAATATTTTGTCCAAGCCAGCATTAATGAAATTATTCTTGCAACTAGGGTTTATAGAAATGATGGCATGCCCTTGATAAATACATCAATGAACCTATAATAAAATGTTTGAGCATAAAATGCTTCACCTCGCTTAAGCGGGACCCACAACAATCTATGACTGAGATTAAATCTCTCCTATGTGTCGAATGATATTTCTTGTTCTTTCCTGAGTCTTCATACTCACTGACACTCCCTCATCGTTTCTGGGTCTTCTTTCTCCAATTTTGAGTCACTTTAATGACTCGACTTCTGAAGAATGTTACACTTTGCCTATCGCATCAATCGACAACTATTGATGGTTTTGGGACTTTGTCATCATTGATCTCTTCTCTTATTCTCCCAACTCCACAACTCAATACTTGCAACAATCTCTACCTTTAGCATAAGGTTGAGATACCACACTAAATCGCCGACTATGATCCTCCCCGATTCAACACAGAGTTTTCTTCTTAACAATGGTTCAAAATTGGGACTTAACCAATTTTAGGGATTCGATAGGGTTTTACCAGGTCTTCAAGAGATTGGGCAGTACCCTAAGACCAACTAAATCTATCTCACACATCCTTGGGATGAAGTATGCATATATTGTAGGATTTCTATTCAAGTTAGGTATAATATTCGAGGGGTTAAAACTCTATGAACTACACTGAGACCTCCCCCATACACTAGAGTATCCCATCTGCTAGTCTTGGGTGAAGATACTATTCATATCCTGCAAAATTCCCACCCAGGAACATGATTTTCTCTTATAATAAAGAATTCCTTCACCCCTGTGGGGCCTTTCGAATAATAAGGCATTCATACCATCTTCCATATGAAGAGTTTGTCCATGTCTTGCAAGATTTCCTCCTAAGCTACAAGAACCTCAAGAGCACAAACCATCCTGACTTGACTTAACTTCACGGGTTAAAAAATTTAAATAGTGAATACAGAAAAACACAATCATGATTCCATTTTACTCAGGAATTAAATTCATCATTTATATGCATTCATATTTTCCCATTAAACTAGAAACCACACATTTACATTATTATCATACATCAAACAAACCAGGTTAGACATTTATTTGTTTAATAAAATATCAGCATCCAACTAACTAAGAGAGGATTCCTTTGCTCCTAACCTTAGGCCATACTATAGAGTTTTGTCATGCAGTACGCCATCCCCGTGCTAAGCCATGATATCACAAGGGAATGATTCAACTAACTTATATATTTAGGATTATCTAGGAAGGTTACTTTTCTTCCTCCACTAAAAAAAACATAAGTCACCCCTTTCCCACTAAGCTCGGGACCTCCATAGGTTTATCAGGTACCTCCCCAACTAGATTTCCTCTGCACAAGGGAGCTCCTTCTCTACTATATAGTCCCTCGATGGCCTCCCCTTACCAGTTTTGTTTTATGTCTAGTCAGTACCAAGTCACAACCCTCTATTTCTCCAATCTGGATCTGAGTCTTCTTTGTTTCAGGGTGATCATTAATATCTTAGACGAGCTTCTTATTCTATTCAAATAAAGATATACAATTTCTTCTATTCTTTGACTCTGCGCCAAAGAATGTCTATATTCTATACATCCTTTTTTGTGAGCTTGTTACTCCCTCACTTTCCTCTACATGCTCTATGCTTTGTGTACCATCCTATTTGATCCAGTCGTTCCCTCTTCTTCTTCTCTTCTCCTCTTGTTTGGTGATGTTTTTCACATTTGTCTTCTTCCTTCGCCAATCCATGGGATTCCCATGGATTTTTTTAGAAGAAGCATGTTGTCTGAATTTTGAATTCCTAAAAGGGGAATTTCATGGGTGTCATGTCCATTAGATTGTTTAGTTGACCCTTTTCCTTATTCAAGAGACCAAATTGTAAGCAGTTACTAACTACTTCAACCACGGAGATGACTTCCATAATTAGTTACATGACTCCATGCAGATATGGATACACTAGTAGGTGTTTTTTTATGTTTTGCAAGTATAATCTAGCTTGCTAGTCAAGCTTCCTATTTTCTTCACTAAAACATATCAACTCCACCTCACATGTCCACTTCATCAATTCCACATGTGATATGATGTATAGTAATCTCAAGTATTTTTCCTCTCAGTAAATTTCCTAGTATTTTTATTAATCACAATACAATTACAAGATTCATAATCACAATTATATGAAGTCTTAGCATGATTATAATCATGGGGGAAAATAAGGTGTTACATCCCCCTCCCTAAATAAACTATTTCCTCGATGTTTAAAAACACCATGTATATACAATTATATAAAAACAAAATGTATATGCCATTCTCATGGCATCTTCTAGATCCCATGTAGCCTCATCTGCTCCAAAGTGCTTCCATTGCAGCTTGACCTACATGATGGCTTATTTCCATAACATTTTTTCTCTTATTTCTAGGATGCATTAAGGTTTGGGTTGTAATTCGCCCTCTGGTTCCACATGTATCATAGTCCAATCAATAACATGATTAGAGTCATGAACATGTTTCCTAAATAAGGATACATGGAATACATTTTGAGATTTAATAATAGGTGGAAAAGAAAGTATGTATGCTACTGACCCCACTCTTTATAGGAATTCAAATGGTCCAAAATAGTAGGGTGCCAACTTAACACATGTCCCCATTCTCAAGGAACTTCTCTTGGGTTTCACCCTGAGGTATACATGAATCCCACTGTAAGTTAGCTAGAGAGGTAGTGGGGGGGGGGGCAGAGGGCCCATAGTGATAATAGTGGATTTCATTCAATGTAAGGTGGACTAGGTCCACTATATTATTAAATAAGGCCCACTATGGTAGTTAGATATAATAAATGTAAGAGGACTTC
>JZKD02S1673603.1:394335-441941 GCA_000966675.3 Picea glauca
GATTCTGCTACGACCCTTTTCCACTATGTGGATGGATCTTCTTATTTGGATCCACATGATAGGTGTCAGTCTTTGGAGCATCATTTGGAGTTGGCTATTGGGTTCCAAAATCTTCTACAGGGAGTTCACATGAGAACTAGGACATGGGACCCAGGCTTACAATGGTGGTTGGACTACTTTAGCATGGTGGATTTCCTTTCTATATGGGACTTTGGTTCTTCAGTCTTCTTCAGCATCACGGTCCACAATTATCCATGGAACCCTGGTATATGGTTGTACATCAAGCGTTGAGGACAACGTTTTCATAAGGGGGGTGGAATGTAAGGTAGCTAGAGAGGTAGTGGGGGGGCCCAGAGGGCCCACAATGATAATAGTGGAGGTCATTCAATGTAATGTGGACTAGTCCACTATATTATTAAATAAGGCCCACTATGGTAATTAGATATAATAAATGTAAGAGGACTTCTTAGAAGGTTCTACTTATAGAAGATTTCTCCTCTAGAATATTCTTAGGTGATGGTAGCACTATATAAAGGGGTTCAAGCAATGTAATGAGACATGAAAAGAAGTATTGTGTTTGGAGCGGTAGCTCAATAGGAGGAAGCCCCCTCTAAGAGGCAAGTGAACAGGAGAGGATCCCTTCCATAATAGGATCCATTGTATGGTGTTTCCCTACCTCAAGGGTTTGATGGTAATAAAGGAGATTTTGCATATTGTTCTTGTATATCTATTGTGTTGATTTTGTATTCAGTATTGAATTCTTAACACCCACCCTAAACTTTTTATTATTTCTATTGTTGTAGGCATAACTCTTTTGTATGCCTTGGGATGCTTTTAAATTATGTCTTATCTTAATCATTGCGTGTTCCATTTCCTTCATAAATTCTGGCCCAAGTGTGATCCTATCCACTGGAATATCCCAACTATTTGGAACTATACACTTTCTACCATACAAAAACCTCAAATAGGCTCATCTTCAATGATTCATGATAACCATTTTTGTAGGCGAACTCTACAAGGGGTAGATACTCTTCCCATTGTCTGGGTTGATGCATCACATGCATCCTTAACATGTATTCTAACACTCTATTCACTCTTTCATTCTGACCATTTGTATGGGGATGGTAGGCCATGATATAAGGAAACTGGTTTCCAATCCTGGAAACAAGATTTTCCAAAAACATGAGGCGAATTTAGCATATCTATTCAATATTATGGTCTTGGGTAGACCATGCAATATGAAAATTTATTTTACAAAAACATTAGAAACATCTATGGCCTTGAATGTATATCCAATAGGGATGAAGTGAGTTTCATTTCTTAGCTTTTATACCACATCCATGATTGCATCATGTTGCTTGATTATTTTTGGCAAACTGGTAATAAAATCCATGAAAATTGTCTCCCATTTAAACTCTGGAATTTACAAAGGCTGCAACAATCCCGTAGGATGCTTGTGCTCAACCTTCACTTGTTGACACTCTAAATATTTAGTGATGTACTTGGAAATGTCCTGATTCATTCCAGGCCAGTAATATAATTTCCTTTCTACTGTTACCATCTTTTGATAACCAGGGTGAGCTACATAAGGTCTCCTATGGAACTCATCCATAACTAGGTGCCTCAAATCTATTGAATTAGGCACATACATCCTATTGTTATACAATAATGAATTATCAACCCCAAGTTGATATACTTCATATTTATTCTCCTTGGGTTATTGTTGTAAACCTTCTTTTACCTAGTTGAAGAACTCATATTCTTGCAAGAGGTTTAAATCGATTTCTTGATGCCAGACTCTTCTACACTTGTTGTTGCTAAATGTCTATTCCATACACTCCTACTAGGTGCATCTTCCACTTTGTTCGCTTTCCCTTTAATGTATTTTATTTAAAAATAAAACTTGTTAATCAATGTCATCCACCTAGCCTGTCTAGCATTTAACCTTGGTTGGTTGAACAAATATTTTAGTCCACGGTGATCTCTCATCAAGAAAAACTTTATTCCCAACATGTAGTGTCTCCACATCTTCAACACATGCACAATTTTTTCAAGATCTAAATCGTGAGTAACATACTTATCCTCATGTTCATTTATCTTTCTTGACTCATAACAAATCACCTGCCCTTGTTTCATGAGCACTCCATTGAGTCCTTCTTTGTAAGCATCAGTGCAAACAAAGAAGTATTTTTCATGGTTTGTGATCTTCAAAACAGGGCCATTAGACAAAATATGCTTCAACTACTGAAATTTTTCCTCACACTCTATTGACCATATGTTGGGAACTTTTGGTCCATTCTGGGACACATCCCATCCTTCTTAATTCTAGGGGATTTTTAGACCCATGGTTCTTATAGAGTTGTCCAAAAAAAATCCCAAAGCATCGACATATCAATCCTTGGCCAAGGCCAAGGAAGGTCTCACTTCAGATGTAGAGAGGATCCCAAAGACCATAAGGTCTTGTGACAAGGATGAATGTTTAAACATATGAAACAACACTACAATTGGCATCCATGTAACTCATGTATGATGAAATATTAGGACTAAGAATTAAAACTATACACACATATTCAACTCATTCATAACAAACATAGATGGATCAAAACTATCATATATTTATTAATGGAATAATTCCATCACATCAGAGATATATATTACATAGGAAAGATACATATGAAATCCACAGAAATTCATATCCTTGTTATATAAAACTTCATAATTATAGCATGTTGCACAATGCGCCTTTTCTCAACACTCAGACAAAGAATAGAAACAAAACTATATTCAAAGCATCAAAGCAATACAACATGCTCAAAGTGAGATCAATATTCATAGTCAATCCAACTGACTAACCAGATATCTCTATTTTTTATGTTAGAGATTCCTTTTATATATTTCTTTGTTGGGGAGCATTGTCTCTTTCTGCTATCCTCCACTCAGTTGTCTGATAAAAATGCCTCACACACTTATGGTGTTTTCTAGCGCTCTAGGTAGACTCTCTAAATCAAGGTAAATATTAACTTCTTGACCAGCGCATTCTCTGGCCATCCCATGTCTTTGTATCTTGTCGGTAATAACATTTGAGGATATTTATCAATGATTCCTTTCTTGTTTTTGGTGCAACTAAAAAAAACTTGGACCGACACATACTTGGTCATCTTAATTCTTGGCATGCAATTGAAAAAAACTTGGTTTGACATGCACTCTATGTCATTTCTTTTGCATTTTATTAGGCACACACAAAACTATGGAATGACTGTGCACAACTATGTTTGTGTGTGCATGCAAAATGAAACCCAAAATTTTGGGTACCAACACCATATAAACATCTTCCCCTTTCTTTGCAATGAAGTAGTGGGATTACCAATCTTGGAAAATCCCTTTATAAACCTCCTATACCACCCAACCAATCATATGAAATATCTCACTTCTGTCACATTCCTAGGGGTAGACCAATCCATGATTGCCTTGATCTTTTCAGGGTCTATTTCACTCCCTCCACTGAGATTATCTAGCCTAAATATTGGATTTCCCTCTGAAATAAATCACACTTGATAAATTTAGCATACAATTAGTGCTCTCTTAGAACCTGTAACACCATCATGAGATCTTCTTCATGCTCTTCTTTAGTCTTGGAATAGAACAAAATATCATCCATGAATACAAGGACACACTTGTCTAAATACTTGTTGAGCACACTATTCATTAAGCACGTGAAAGTGGTTGGTGCATTTGTAATCCCAAATGGCACCACCACAAACTCATATTTCCCATACCTCGTTCTAAAGGTTGTCGTGTGCATGTCCTCATCCTTAATCCTAACTTGGTGGTATCCAGAACTTAAGTCAATATTTGAAAATACTTCATCTCCTCTAAGGTGATCAAAGAGGTCGTTAATTATGAGTAATGGATACTTATTCTTGATGGCCATCTTTTTCATATTATTGTAGTTAATACACAGTCTCAAGGTACCATATTTATTCTTCACAAACAAGGTTGGTGCTCCCCATGGGGACACACTCTTCCTAATGTAACATTTATCTATCATTTCCTTCAACTGTACCTTTAGCTCCACCAGTTTTGGTGTGCTCATTTTGTAGGTAACTTTTGATGATGACAATGCTCCATGTACAAGATCTGTTGAAAAATCAATATCTCTCTTTGGAGCTAGTCCAGGCACTTCTTTTGGAAACACATCCTTAAACTCCCACAACATAGAGTGATCTTCAACCTTCATCTCCTTGCCTCCTACTAAGTTAAGCACTTGCATAGCATACAAGGGACACCCTTTCCGACTGAACTTCTTAAGTTGTAACACTAATATATTCCTAACTGAAACTGGCTTCTGAATTCCTTGCAAGACTCCATCTTTTCATTCCAAATTTTTCTCATAACAGTTCAATTTTTCCTTGTGGGTAGCTAGCCAATCAATGACTAGTAGCACGTCATATGATCCTAAGGGTAGGATATGCAAGGATGCTTGTGTACACATTCCACTTATCTCAAATGGACAAGATTCTATGACCTCGGTCACGTTTCTCTTAGTTCATGTGGCTAATTGGACTAACCATTCCTTTGCATGTTTCTTTCTCATTAAAGCACATGCTTCCAAAAATTGTGGTGAGACATAACTAAGATTAAGTTTAGGGTCAATTAAAATAGAAACATGTTGTTTTGAATTATAGATTTCAGCTCCACTTCTGAATCCTAGTGGTATGCTTGTCGATTCTTCGCAGTTGCATATATTCTTGACACACTTATGACCACATGATTAACTATGGTTGCTTCATACACATGAAATAATTTATTGCTGCCATGTTTCCTATGAGGACAATCCCTCAACAGGTGTGGTTCTCCACATCCCCAGCATTGCAAAGGTCCTCTCTTAGGCTCCTATGGTATTTCTCTTACATGTTCTACTCTATTTCCACTATGAGAGAAATTTATGTTTGTGCACACTTATGATTGGTTGACCAAACTGTGCACCCTTCTTTGGATTATTATATGGGAATGATCTAAATCCATTTTCTGAGACCCATTCTTGTATCTTCTTTTCCATTCCTTAGAAGGCTCTGATTTATTCCTAGATTGATCATAAAAACACTTGAACTTCGTTATAGTGTCCTCCAATGTCTTCGACTTATAAAATTCACTTATTTCAAGGTAGGACTATGGAAATCCACTGAGAAAATTTTTCACACTTTCTTTCTCATCCTTTAGGTAAGGGACATACCTTAGAAATTCCATAAATATTTTGGCATAGGAATCATGGTAAGTTGACCCAACTTGTGCTCATGGAATTCCTTTATTTTTTCATCATAATACCCCTCCAATATGTATGCCTTTCTAAAGTACTTCTCGAACTACTTCCAACTCAGTTTTCTTTCCTTCAATCCCTTGATCTCCTTGATCTCTTCCCACCATATAGAAGCTCCTCCATTTAGGTTGAATATGGAAATCATTGCCTTGGTATTCTCATAATAATTATGTACCCTAAAGTACTTCTTCAAACCCAACAACCAACCCTCGGTTTCTTCTCCCTTCTTGATTTCCCCATTGAAGGTAGGCTCTTTAGACTTAGTGAATTATTCAGTCAGAGAAGTTTGTAAGTGTCTATTATTTTTCCTCAGTATATTAGATTCAATGTCATTTTTTGACATCTCTTCGAAAGAAATCTTCCTGCTAGATGAATCTGTGGAAATAATTCCACCAGGTTTACTCTTCTTAACATTCCAATGTCTTTCCTTGAAAAAAAATATTTCCCACATCGCTATGGGCAACCCGTGCTTTTGGGAATTTGAAGGGGTTTTAAATCTCTCTGACTTCTACAACTTTACATTACTAGGGTCTTGTTGTATATGATTTTGAATATCATGCAAGATCTGTAGTAGCACTGCATTTAGTTATTCATGTTCATCCTAGGCTCTCATGAGCCTCTCATTATCTACCTTGAGGATTCTAATATTGGCAACTAAATCTTAAGGGGTTTCTCTATCCCTCCATCCATTGGATTCCTCATCTATGAAGTGGGATGTGTCTTCCATGTTGTGTTGCATCATCCACTTATAATATCATTCCTTTTTAGTAATTCCCACATGGTGAAACAGTGAAACGTTGTTAGCCATTACATTTATCAACATCATAACATGCTTTCTTGGCATAATAAAATATTTCTTAGACAATTTTAAGAAGTATTGGTGACCCATCCAATCCTATAGTTTAAAATATACTCTGATGCCACTCTCTTACACAGCCAAACCAATAACCCTTGATTAGGCTGCTAGGGCATCTAAGGTCATCTTCCTCAACTCAACTTATTTCTCTCTCCAAGTCTCTTAAACAGATTCTAATCATTGAGACATTTCCAACAACTACATTCATACTCGAAATTGAGCTTTGAATCAAAATTTACCATCTTTCAAAGTTCTCATGCCTACAAGTTTTCAATTATTCCTTATTTCCGCATGGAATTCACATGGCACCCTTCCATTTGTACCATCTGACTTGGAACTAACTTAAAATATAGTGTGGCACTTGCCACCTATCCCACCGATATTTCTAAGGTAACAACTATGATCATCAAGGCTTAACTTCTCCATCGTCAGGGTTATACTCCTTATGAGTTGTGAGTTACCCCAACCAACAAGTTCTGATGACAAACTCTCTTGTGGATTCACCCCAGATCTAACTTCTCTCAATCTTCGACTTCTAATGGCTCTGATCATGTCAGTGCCTCTAAATCGTGTGACGAACAACGTCTGTAGTTTTAACCTATTCTAAGGTGAACAGGTGGGGCCTACATAGATCCATGGATGAGATATCATTCACCTCTTCACATATCAAGGATTATCATTTGATTTTGATATCCTTTCTTTGTCAGCCCAACTTCCAGGACTCACTTTAGACCTCTGTCTTCCATACTCTAATGAACAACTAAGATATATTGACATATAAATCTTATGACTACAGTTTAAAGAAAGGACCTAAGGAATTCCATCCCTTCCAAGGCCACTCTCATCCCATCGAACTTTCCACTATTGAGAAACGTAATCTCTGAAGGTATATTGACTACCATGTTTTCACCCTCATCAACATCACATCACTTCCCCCTTTTCACCTCACTTAAGCAGGACTCAAAAAAACATATGGCTAAGATTAAATATCGCATGTGTGTCGATTGATGGTTCTCATTCTTTCTCGATTCTTCATTGTTGTTGGCACTCCCTCATCATTGTAAAGAGTTCTCAATCCAAATTTTAGTCACTTTAACAAATCAACTTGTGATGAACTATACGATATGCATAATGCATCGATTGACAAATGTTCATGGTTCTAGGACTTCGTCATCATAAAGATCTTCTCTCATTCTCTTGAATCCACAACTCGATACTTTTGACA
The DNA here is from genome assembly GCA_000966675.3 of Picea glauca. Lineage (NCBI taxonomy): Eukaryota > Viridiplantae > Streptophyta > Pinopsida > Pinales > Pinaceae > Picea > Picea glauca. The sequence goes on from JZKD02S1673603.1 coordinate 401,734, forward strand.
ATATCTCCCTTCAGCATAAGGATGATATTCATTCATCATGTCGAATTGATGGCTACAATCTTCTCTGATTCAACACAAGATTTTCTTTTGGAAAACCGTTTCAAATTGAGACTTAGCCAATTTCAAGGATTCATTAATGGTTTTACCAGGTCGTCAAAATATCAGGCACTGCCATCAGACAAACTAAATCTCCCTCACACTTCCTTGGGATGAATTCGAAATATCTTGCAAGCTTTTCATTCAATTCAGGTAGAATATTTGAGGGGTTAAAATGATCCAAACTACACAAAGACCTCCCCCATACACTAGAGTATCCCCTCTTATAGTATTCAATGAATATTTTTTTCATATCTTGAAAATTTTCCACTCAGGAATACATGGTTCTCTTAGAATACAGGATTCCTTCACCCCTCTGGGGCTTTCCAAATACTAAGGAATTCATGTCATCTTCCAGATATATATTTTGTCCATGTCTTGAAATCTTTCCTCCTAAGATGCAAGAACCTCATGAGAACAAACCATCACGACTTGACTTATATTCATGGGTTAACAAATTTAAATAATGAAGAAAAAAAACACATTCCATTTTACTCAGGAATTCAATTCATCATTTACATGCATTCATATTTTCCCATTAAACCAGAAACCACACATTTAAATTATTATAATACATCAAAAAATCTAGGTTAGACACTTATCTGTTCGGGAAGATATCAATAGCCAAATGACTGAGAGAGGATTACTTTCCTCCCAACCTTAGGCCATACTGCAGATTCCCTTCACAAAATATTCCACCCTCGTGCCAAGCCATGATATCACAAGGGAATGAGTCAACTGAATTATAGATTTAGCAGATCCAGGAAGGTTACTCTCCTTCCTCCATGAACAATAGAAGAAGGAACCCCCTTCTCACTGAGCTTAGGGATTCCACAGGTTTATCAGGAACCTCCCAAACTAGATTTAATCTGCACAATGGAGCCCCTTATCTACTATATAGTCCCTCGGTGACCTCCCCTTACCAATGTTGGTTTATTTCTAGTCAGTACAAAGCTACAACCCTCTATTTCTCAAGTATGGATCTAGGTCTTCTCTGTTTCAGGGTGATCGTCAACATCTTAGATGAGATTCTTATTTTATTCAAATAAATCTCTCTAATTTCTTCTCTTCTTTGACTCTATGACAAAGAACGTCTATTTTCTCTGTGTTTTTTTTTGTGAGGTTGTTTCTCCCTAACTTTCCTCTACGTGCTCTACGCTCTACGTACCATCCTATGTGATTCAGTTTTTCCCTCTTCTTTCGCTCTTCTCCTCTTGTATGGTTATGTTTTTCACCTTTGGATTCTTCCTTCGCCAATCCTTGGAATTCTCATGGCTTCTGTTAGACGTGACCTATTTTATGAAGTCCAAATTCCTAAAGGGGAAATTTCATGGGTGTCATGTTCACCAGGTGGTTCAGTTGAACCTTGTCCTTCTTCAAGAGACTAAATCATAAGAAGTTATTAATTGCTTCAACCACTGATATGAATTCCATAATTGGTCACATGGTTCGATTCAAATCTGGGTATGACGATAGGTTTTTTTTTATGTTTTTCAAGTATAAGCTAGCTTGTTAAGAAAGCTTCATATTTTCTACACCAAAACATCTTATCTCCACCTCACCTTTCCACTTCATCAATTCCACATGTGATATCATGGCAAATACTCTCAATTATTTTCCCTCTCATTAATCTTCCTGGTGTTTTCATTAATCACAACACAATTACAAGCTTTGGAATCACAATTATATGAATTCTTAGCATGATTACAATCATGGGGGAAAACATGGTGTTCCATTCATATTGTGTTGTAAACAACATGGATCTTTTGAATTCATCTATTTTATGTATTATTCAATACTAGGGGCATCAAATTACCCTATAAAATACACATTCCTTGTAAAAATCCAAAAATAGAAATAGTATTTTGAAGAAATAACTTTATTTTCAATGGGCATCCTTTGTGTGGTCAGGGTTTTGAGGTGGAAAATTTGAAATAGTCGTTTCTTCCTCAATATTGATTGAAATATCTAATATGATCATAATTATGAAATTCCACGACCACTTTTCATATATTGGCACTAATTTGGCGAAAACTTGAAAACTTTATTAAAAGATATCTAATCTACAATAGTGTGGCTTCCATCGAGAAAAAAAACCTAAAATGTATCATTTTAAATAAATGATATCTTCATTTCTCGAACTCTAATTGGAACAATTATTTTTTTGAAAAAAGGTATTTTTTAGAGGAATTCAAATATTCACTTGGTTTTCTCGGATTCTATTAAAAAGATACAATAATGGATCTGAATGTCAACATCCTCTTTTTTTCCCTTGACAAATATTTTAAAAAATAAAAATAAATAAACAAACAATATTTCACTTTCTTGCCCAAGAAAGAGATTTGATACCACTTGACATAAACCTTGGTATATAATAGATAAAATACCTTAACTTGTAAAGAAAAAATGCATCCAAAAAATAGACAAAACAAGGATATAGAGATAACTCTTCAGGTAGAGCAACACCAACAAATACTCCTTATAGAAGGAATCACTCCACAAGCCATGCTTACTACATTACAATACTTAACATCCAACATGTCTCAATATAATGATACTCATGTAATTATACTTTCTCATGAGTATTCATAGGGGTCTATGTCAACCACCCCTCATTACTATATTCATTTCCTTTAGCTACCCAGTGGGCCTATTTATTACCCATTAACTATTGAATGAGCATATTCTGTGACTATGGCCACATTACATTCATTATCTCCCTTGGGTACTTTCCTAGGTACTAAATATTATCCTTCCTAGTTACATTATGAGTAGCCACTTCTTTCCTCAAATTGTCATGAGGGCTCCACTAAGGTTGTGCACTATTACCTCTTTTGTTTTTACTCATGACAAAAGGATTGATTATACTACTTATAATCTTGAATATTTAAGGTGTTTTGAAGGGAGTAAAGGTTTCAATAAACACCACAATATCGCACCTCCTTTCAATTGATGATTTCCTATTGTTTGTAAATGGCGCCTCCTCTCTCTTGCACAACTATAGGAATGCAAAGAAATTTACAGAAATATTCTTTAGTTTGTCACAAATTGGAGGAGGCTTAGGTTCCACTAGTTTTCCAAATCGTTCCCTTGCAATTCAAACACTATTTTGAATTTATGAATATTTGGGATTCATAGTCAATGCATATGACTAATATTCTAAGGATTGTCTTTGGCTATTTGAAAGCATAGAGAAAACAAATAATTTTTGGTGTAGTGATGTTGGGCACCTCATTTTTGGAAAAAGGACAAGGATAAAGGAAGCGATAGAAAAATTCAAGCAAGTCACACAATGGTCGAAGGTCCAAAAGCAATCGAAATAGTTAAAAACATTCTAGGCCAGCACGATGTCTAAAAGAAATGGAAACAACCAAAAGAAGCATGCGCTAGTTGGTAGATGGCAGAAAACATAATACCATAGGAAAAAAAAAAAGGAATCCAAGAAGTTGTAGAGAGAGGATTTGATTTAGACGTGAAAAGTATAAATAATAAGGCAATATAACGTGGAAAGGATTAAGTTGTTGATATGTTTATGTTGTTTTAATTGCATGGGTAGGGATTGGGTTATTATATCCATGTTCATATATTGTAACGATCCCTACTAGTATTCATGTTGCATTCATCGAAATATTTTGAGTCTGTAATGAGTTGAAAGAGTTTGGGTCTTATTGCACAAGGAGATGTATTGGATATACGTCTTATACTAAGATTTTGATATGAATGATGCCAATATAATGAAATGATTTGGGGCCCTAAAAATTTCTTGTATGCTTATCCATTTTTTTGTAAATGAATCTGTTCTTTCACTCCATAATTTCTTCCTTTCTTTCTAGTTAATGTCTGATTAATGTCATTGGTTAAGGTTAATATATGGAAATGAGTAGTGTAGATCTAGGTCTTTTGTTGTGTTCTCTTTAACTCCCCTCATCACATAAGTATTCACTATGCTTTAGGTGAGACCACCTTCCCTTGTGGAAGGTTGAATATGTCAGCGTTCCTAGACTACAATGGTGCCTTTTGTTGGTAATTTCTGAGAACCATGGTCTCGAATTTTCACAAACAAATGGTTATGTTGTCGAGACTAAGATTTAGAGGGATTTTTAAGAGGACACCTCACCATATCTATCAATATGACATTGATTAATGGTGGGAAAGGAAGTGTGATGCATTCATAAGGCATGAGGCCGACTTGGATCATAAGAGTTTTAGGGTTGTGAAGGATATTATTTTCTATTAAGATCCTGCTAGTGATCAGTACAAGATCTTTTGAATTGAGTTCCATGAAGAGTTGTTTCAATGACCATTTTAGTTGTAATAATCCATAGAATACAAATATAGTATCAAAAAGAGATATAATTGGAATGTTGAGGATCTAGAGGAGCTTCATCAATTATATCATTAGATATCTAGAGCTGTGAACTTCTTGGTGCAAACTACTTTGGAGGGTTATTTTATCGATTTCACTATAGAAAACCATCAATCATTTTTGAAGGCCAAATAAGTATTCAGAGACGGAACCGGAGGAAGAGTGTTGTGATAAATTCCTCTTTGGATCAAGGTTTTATTAGTGGAATAAGGAATATTGTATGTTCCTTCAGGTAACATGGTAGCCTAAACCCTTGATCTTAGGGGAAGGTGGTTTATGGGAGGGTTCATGAGTTTATACTGAGAAGTTTTATTTAATATATGGGGGGTTTTCAAGAGAAGAATGCAAGAGACAAATTATCTTTGAGGAGGGATACTATTGTGGAAAGATGGTGGTGGAACCAAATGAGTAGCAAGACAAAACGATCAGTTGTGGAAGAAAATCGAGAGAGATGACGGTGATAGAGAATATATAGAACAATTGCAAAAGTTACAAAGATGAGGAAGATTGACCAGTCAATGGTTGATAGAGAGAGTTTTTAGGAGTGGTGAAGGTTCTGGATGAAGCATACAAGAGGAAGGATATTCTGAAGAAATGGATGAAAGAGTAAGGATAGACGCCACCACTAATGAAGAACATTCATCCCAGATGCCAGAGGGCGTTTTAGGAGTATCAAAAGATGTAATGCTAGAAGATATTGGATTGCATTAGGAGGTAAATACAACATTTAATGTGAATGAGACCCCACAGATCAAAGAAATTTGTTTCAAAGGTAAAGGAACCAACCCTGAATCATGTGTTCCCCCAACGCCATCTACAAATATGGTAAATTATATAATTTATGTTATTCCTAATTATTTCAATTATGCAAGTGTGTTGAGTAGTAGTAGTAGTAGTAATGAAAGTGTAGAAATTTCTACCATTATATAGAAACTAGGACTGCAAGGGTTTATTTTTATAGGATCTATAAGTTAAAATATGGGAACACAAATTCCAGGATCCCTTACCTGATAACCTAAATTTTGGGGAAAGGGAGAGTAGGATGTTGAGTCCTCATGATATCAAGATTCAAAAGGATGGTCTAGAAAATACCAAGTATGATTCTGCGCAACAGAAATGATTCTTCAATAATGCAATAGAAATGTTCAGACATATGCCTAGTCCTTCAACACTTGAAGTTGTGGAACCAAGTTTCAAGTTGAATCCTCATCATCCAAGGATCATAAAAGAGTCATCTACTCAGATGGAGTCTACGGGTAAGTCTCAAAAGGTTATTGATATTTGGTTGTAGTTACTTTATGATATATCAAAGGATGATCAACTTAGCGAGAAATTATGGAACACAATAAAAGTGGCCTTGGGAGCTGAAGAAAAACTAGAAGAGTTTATTGTTGCTAACCTACCAGAAAGGAAAGGAAACATGATACAGAGAAGAAAGAGGAGGATTGAAAAATAATTCAAACTGAATGCTCATATTGATGACTATGAGATTAGGGATATTAGTTTGGACTTGGGATATGATGTCAACATCTTACCAAAGAAGACTTGGAAAGAATTGGGAAATCCCAACTTAGTCTATTATCCTATTTAGTTGCAAATGGAAAACCAATACTACACTTATCCAGTAGGAAGGATACAAAATGTTGAAATAGATTTGGTTGGTGTCAAAATGATCGATGAATTTTAAGTTATCGAAACAATGGGGGGGGGTTATCCATATCCATCTCTGTCAAGAATTGATTGGGATTATGAAAAATATCATGTCATTGATATTAAAAAGGAAACCATGATTTTTTAGTTTGACGATATGAAGGTCACTCGTCCTTTAGACCCATATCAAGGCCCATGGTACATCAAACATGCAGATGATAATATGGAGTTTGATGTCCTTGGTCATCTTTATAATTTGACTCTAGGGAAATGAGTTGATTACATTAACCCCACCACAAATGGGTCAGTTAGTTGGAGGAGTTTTCAAACCATAGATGAATATTCTGAATTATCATTCAATAATTGGAAACAAGGTTGGTATGAGAACTTTTTAAGGTATTTTACAACTATCTGATTAGTAAGGTAGATTGGGGCTAAGATAGGTAAGTCGCCAACATATAATGGCACCTCATATATAAATAGTTTTCTCATTGATATGGAGGATAAGGTTGCGGTACAACATAGAATTTAAGTGCTTGACCTAGATTTGAGTTCTTACCCAACTGGATGGTGGGATACCCATAAAGGAGCTATTTCATATTGGGATGAGGTTAATCTTTCCATATAGTACCATTTCCTTCCTCCATCACTAGCCAGTCAGTCGAGTGAAGATGAAAAGAGGAAGAGTCTAATGTTAACTCTGGAGACATATGATGGGTTATCTAATCCAACTAAGTTCATAACTATGAGTTTATACATTGTGCATGTGCTTCATATGAGAGATGATGAATCGATTATAGAGTGGGTTGCAGAGCTGTTGGAACTAGATGAACCTAGATTTCTATATCATATTTTCATCAAAATATGGAGAAAGCTAGATAGAAGGCTTGGCATGACAGGCACATCAAGACCAAGACTTTTGTGCAAGGTGACCAAGTTTTGTTATATGATAGTAAGTATCATAAGAAACAAGGGAAGTTAGAAATGCACTGGCTTAGACCCTTTCTAGTTGTGGAAATTTGAGATCCAAGAGCTATTAATTTGGTGCAACTAGATGGTATTCTTCATCCAAGATGGGTGAATGGTGCATGCCTAAAGCCCTACATTTCTACTCATTGAGATCAGACCTGCAACACTCCTTTCACAGGGAGTGAATCAAGTAAGTAGGTTTTTTTTTTTTATTTGTCATTTTCCTTTTTGAAAATAAAGTAGTGGCATGTCCCACTGTCACTCACCCATAGAGTATAGTTGTCGTTGTCAGTTTGTCTAGACCAGATCTCATCATTGTGGTCAGGGAGTCCATGTCAAATATTTTATACATTTAGTAAGTTTCGATGTTTTATCCACTATCATGTCGCTTTATAATTGTTCATTAATTGCAGTTAGTAAATTTATATTCCCATATTGTCCCTTTCATTAAAGTTCATTAATATCACAAAGGTTGTTAGTACATTTATGGTTAACCATCGACATTTTAGTTATTTCATTGAGAGTCCTATAATTTCAAAATTTGTGTTGATATTTGTTCCCTTTATTACCCAAATCGTTGATTAGATTTTTTAGCATTTGTTGGTCATGTCCATTGTTATTACTGAGTTATCTATGTAGTATGCCCTTAATGCCAATTTTAATTCCCATTCTGCGTCACCTCCCCAGAGATGTTTATAACCCATTGGATTCTTATTGTTTAAGTTGTGGTATTATGTTAGTTTATTCAAATTCTTATCTTTGGAGCCCGCTAAGAGTTCTGAGAGAATGCACATGCATCCCAACACTCTAGTTCTCTTTGTATACCAGCGCAGGTCTCCAACCATGGGTCATATTGTAGTTTACTGCAATGCACTTCTAAATATTATAGTTCCAACTAATGTCCATGATCCACAAGTTGAGATTTTGGGATATTTGAAGGGAAAAGGAAAGCAAGATAGGCTAATCGAGATTCATTTTTCAGATGTAGCATTGTTTCCCCACATGGAAGTTGACAGATACATTGATTATTTTTCCCTACCCACTTGAGAGGTCAACACATAGTGGAATACTAATTACTTGTTTCCGATGGATTCAACAATTATGAGCTTGTAGGATTTTCCAGTGTTTGGCACCTAAGGAGAATTTGTGCGCTACACTAAGTTCCTCATCAGTTGGGTGCATGGTGGCTCACTATGGTTGGACCGAGAGTATCCAATCCATGTCAATGATATCCATTAGTTGACAGTTCTTTCCATGGATGGATAATATGTTACAAAAGGATTTCAGGGTTCCAAAAAGAATGATCGAAATAAAGGAGAGCTCAACCTCTATGATAGATTTGGTACCAAATGAGGAGGTTGAGGAGCTCCTATTGAGCCTTTCAATGATGAACAAGTTCATTTTTAGTGATACTTGATTTTTGACAAAGTTATGAGGAAATACTCCAAGGGAGAATGCACACTCGATGCCATCTTTGTTGCCGAATTTTGTAAACAGGGAGCACCATTGAACTATTGCATGTATTAATTGACTAAGATTCTCTAGGCTTGCACCAACATGCATGAGAAGAATGGATACTTCATGTTGGTTTTCATCTCTCTTACATATTCTTGGGATAACCCAGGTTCTGATATCAATAGGTTTCAAACAAAACCCTAAAAAACTATCGACCCTCCTGGTACACCAGAAGGCAACTTTACGCATAGGGTGCACAACTCAATCTCACCCAAGATAGATTTTATGGGTGACTGCAATACTCATGGGTTTGTAGTCTAGGAATGAGTGGGGATATGGAATTGTGTTCTTCCTTCTTTATTCATTACCCTTGTTAATGATTCAAGTATTTATATGATTTATTCACCTTTAAACCTATGCATGCATGTTAATATATCTAGTTTAACCATTTATTCATAAGCTAATCATTAACAGAAAGTAAACATTCATTAACAATCACACAGAACACAAGGTTTAGCATGGTTCACCCCCTCCTAGGGATACGTCCACAAATATATGGCTTCTCTGCTCTCATATTTAATCTGCTGCAAAATCTTGCGCTGCATGCATTACATCTTCAATAATACAATCAAGATTGAGGGTAAGAACCCTATGTGAGGTGGACTAGATCACACCAAGCTCCTCAGCCTCTGAACTAACCCTCAAAGTATACCTTACTCGATTCTTATACAAACTTATTACAATCAACAATTCCACAAAATCATGATAATCAACTCTCTCTATTATGATATGATATCTCTCTATCTCACATACACACCTTTCCATCCTTAATTGACATCCCCCGCTCCTATACCTCTTAGGCCCTTATTTATACTATTTTACAGGTGTATATTTGTTACAATACTTATCAAAAACCATAACCCTATCACAATTAGGATTTTCTACCTACGTGCCACATTTCTTTTCCTCCTGCATGTTGTTTTCCCTTCTTTTTCTGCATGTTTCTTTCTTGCCACTTGTTGCGCATGCTCCCAAATTAGGTCTTCGTTTCCAAAAATAGGTATCTCCCCAAAACATATCCTTCTTCAAAAATAGGCATGCTCCCATAATATACTTCCTTCTCAAAATAGGCATGTTCCCAACAGACCCCCAACACTAACATGTGGCTCATCCCGAGGCACTCAAGTGGTGTGCGTTGCCTGTACATCATTTTCCAAGCTGTAAATATTTCCTTCTAATTCTTCCCCTTTAGATCTAGATTGCACAACTTTCTCTATGAACTCCTCTACCCTCTACATTGTGATTTGTTCCTTTAGAGACTATGTTCTCTTGGCATGATCCTTAGCCATCCTTGTCTTCTCCTCCTCCAATCCAACAATTATTTTCACTGCTTTCTCCTGGAGGGGTTCTAACTGGGCTTGCCTTGCCTGCTTGTTATTCTTCGTAGTGTTCAATTTTTTCCATAGGGTATTCATATATTGTGTTCCTTTCAATCGTTATGTGATGCTCATGGCCTTTTGTCACTGCTTTTTCTCCTGCATTTTAGTGTTGATTTTCTCCTCTCTCTAGTCTAGTTGTTGGACCTTGTCATCTTCTTCCAACGTCATCCATAGTTGTGTGGTCTTGTCAAAACGTTTTGTGACCTTTTTGGCTTCTCTTTCCATGATTTCTGTTTGTAGGGATGCTCGTTGTTCCCTTTCAGTTGTAACTTTGAGAGGAGTGGTTGGTGTTAATTTTTCCTTAAGTTCCTTTATCTCCTTCTTATAATATTCGAGTGTCTGTGCGATAATTTGAATATGTTCTTCAACACTGCTCATGGATGCCTGCACACTGTCTGGAATTTTCTGAAGACTTCCTTCAGCTTCTACTCCAATTTATCTACGTGCTTCTTATCCTTCTGTGTCTCCAACAGGACCTTCTCTACCACAATTTCTAGTGCATCCTTGTCATCTCTAGTGACTTTCAATTCTGTCATATTTTCTCTGGCTCATGATTACACTTCTTTTGTGACACTGACATGTATCTTCTACAACTCCTTTGTTGGTATTTTAGCCAATAACAATTGTACCTGTGTCAGGTCTTTTATTGCTCAATTTGTACTTGTCCCAAAAGGAAAGGTTAAGGAAACGAAAATTGGTGTAACATGAAGTTATCATATCACTGTCACCTCAACATGATACCTCTTTCTATTTAGGGTTGATGGCCCAGGGGAGACATCCCTGGTGACTTGGGGGTTTGAGAAGGAAAAGGTTAAAGTGTATATGAAAATATCCCCTCTCACAAGTCACATTGATCATAAATTTCCAGGGTTTTAACCAATGAATTAATGAAGTATTAAGATGTACCCACCCAAAACAAAGAAACAATAAAATATATTTTTTGCAAGTACAAATTTATGTTAGTACTTCATAAAACCATGGAATTTATCAGTAAAAGAAATAGTTTATATATCATGAAGAAAAAACAATTGTATAGAAGTAATGGTTATAAGACAATAACTTCACAATAAATTCCTTAAAATGGCTTCAGAATGACCAATAATAATTACTCGTTAATACCAAATTACTAGCATTTGTCAGAAGAAAATTAGGTAGTGTATAAATCAACATTACAATTGGGTTTAGGTGCTTTTAATTATGCAATAGATGGTTGTAGCTTACTTTAGTAACAAAAAAAAATAGGTTAGTAGATTAGACTATTCTAAGGTTAGGAGTAGTTAGTAGATAGCTTAAGGTAAAGATTTTGATAGTAGTTTTTGTCAATCACTCAATTGTAAGGCTTAGATCAGTTCTTTTAGGATAAATGGAGTCTTTTTAGGCAATGGAAAATCTTGAGGGAACAAATGATAATAAGAGAGATAGAGACAAGAAGGTTAATAATTGTGTTGGTATCCCAAGACTTCAATCACCAAACCCTAAGGGGAAAATGGATACTAGGAAGTAGGTAACCCTAGACCCTAGTATTTTTACTCCTTCTTAAGCTTAAGGATGAAGTAGATGATGTCTAGATGAAGAAAATCTACTAGGGTGTTGCAATGGCAAGGCCCTTAGCAAAAATCTTCAAGAAAATCGGTTTTCTAGCATAATCTAGTACGTGAAAGTTATTAAGGCAAGAACAATAACATTTGTTTTAGCTTCCTAGGTTTTTAAGCTAGCATTTTCATAATCTTAGAATAAATGAAAGATAAATACAACCATAACCATTCAGTGAAGAAGAATTGCAGAAAATTTACTTACATTCACCAAGAATCATCTAACAAATAGCCTAGTTGAACACTTCCACCAAGAAAAATGCCAAAATACTCCAAAATAAGCCTCCTTCAATAAGTGCGCACTAAATTTCAGCCAAGTAACCCTAATCATGGTGCAAATTTCATACCTCACTTAATTGTGAGTGAAATATGATGAAAAATAAGAGTGATTTTTCCATTATTTATACAGTTATAATGACCAGAATTAAGTCAAAAAGGCTGACATGGCCATTTTACATGTAATATCTAATTTTTACATAAAAATGACAATTTAACCCCTAAATCAAGAAGAATAGGTGATGGTGTGCCCCTTTAGGGTGACATTAGGCCTCTCTAGTGAAACGTTGGCCTCCAGGAGCGAAATGTTAGGCCTCCCAAGGCTTCTAGATCAAGCCACACGTGCCAGTTGGCACACAACTATATTCAAAGTGTCCATCAAACATTGGTGATGTCAAGGGTCACAAGGGTGACATCATGGTACTTTCAAGGCCAACATCATAGTAGGAGGGAAAGACCCCCCTGGGTCTAGGCCTGTCAGGCTGTCTCTGGTGGAACGTCCTCCTCTCTCTCTAGTGCAAGCCTCTGAACTATCCTTGCCCCTGGTTGGGGTCTCAGCATCCATTTGGTGGGATTTTATCCCTATAGAGGTCCGAACTAATCATTTCCCCATGTGTACCTGTCCATTAGGTGTGGCCCTGCAACAACAAAAATTACTCCCTCCATGGGCTCATAAGACACAGGGATCATAGAAATTTCAATCACATCTAATAATCAAGTTGCCTAAACATGTGCATAAAACCCCCCTTTCCCACACAAGTGCTCAAATTCATTATGCTATTCTACAAGCCATGTTTGGAGAGGACGGCATGAGGTCCTATTGGGATCATTCTCGTTGGATGTGGGATGTTTCCAGGTGAAGAAAAATCCAGGCCATGTAAGTGGATGAGGTAGTGTAGGGATGTTTAAGCAATGGGTGCAGTGATGACAGAAGAATGTGTGGCTTACCTGTGGGTGCCTCTGAAGAGGGTGAGTTGCACCTTGTCATGGATGCAAATTTTTCCAAGTGCATTCAATACCTTTTATCCCTTTATCTTATTTATTTTTCTTTCAAGATACTATTTAGGGGACACTTCCCTAGCGTGGTGACCAATGTTGACAATGTTACCCACAAGCATTTCACAGAGATGATAATCCTAGCTCGTGATGAGGCCCCCTTTCTCTCGATTATGCCACCAAGAGCCACTACCCTGGTGTGGTGACCAGATGAATGGCAGTTTCATACCACTACATGTCCATGGACCTAATAGGATGGCTCAGGATGAGACCCCTTATCCTCCAACTAGGTCTTGATTTTATTATTTTATGGGTCCCTATGTTTCTTGTTCAAAAGCCTTTTATTGATTTCTCGGGGATCCCTGAGCGAAGCATCTAAAGGTTTTGTGTTCTTTGTATTTTATATTTTTCTAGCTACTTTTACCCTCTGGTCCTTTAGCCCCTTCTTCCCACACGATAAGGTACAACCCTTTTCTAGCATGGAAAACCCAATGCTCGAACCAATGTAGGGGATGGATGAGAGGGAAAAGATGAAAAGTGATAAGTATGGTGGGAATGGACAATGACCTTTCATGAACCCACCCAGTGGAAACTCAAACCCTATGGGAACCAACTTTCTATGGAATCATGTCATTCCCCCTAGGTGTGGACAAGTGGAAAGGCATAAGGTCAAAGAACACGTCAGAAGTAAAAATAATTAAATTCACATATTCAAATGTTTTGAGAATCGGAGTGACACATACCATGATACCCAAACTCATTACCTCATGGAGAAAGACCCACTTCCGCTGAAGGACCAGACCAATGGGATGGATGTTGCTACTACTGACAAGATGGAGTCACTGAAGAAGAAATATGGCACCTATAGAGCTAGGCTCAAGTCAATATGGCTCTCGGTACTCCATGTCTAGGACCTGTGGGCCTTGAGACATAATATCCTTAGTTATCCCTAGTCTAGGGGATATCATCTGGCTCCAACTCGAGAACATGTGCTCACCATAGAGCACATGAGAACCTCAGCATCTCGGGCATGACCTGTGACCTGCTTGATCTCAACAAAATTATTAGTAATCATTTGGGGTGGTGATATCTCCCCCGACTTCTATATGGTACAGAAAATGAAAGTAATCAAACATATATACAAATGGAAATACAACTACTCTAGCATGAAATGAAGATGGTATATACAATGAATGCAAAATGCCTACCTACTTACCTCTACTTACTTATTGGTTGAATGCTAGGTGTAGTCAAATAGCCAGTGAAACCATCCTAGAAATGTCTCATAATACATGCCTATGTGCTTTATCATAAACCAAAACAATGATAAGTCAAGAACAAAAATAACATGAGTTAGAGAATGTATTGTATCATCAAAAATCGTAAAGTCTAGCTCATGGAGGTGGGAGGGAGGGAAAAAATCATGCCAATTCACACCTCTAGGAAAGTGCTCAATCCATTTCATAAAGGGATTGTTAAAAATCAAATGTTCAATAGACCGACTCAAAGAGTCTGAAGGTTGGTTACCTTGGAGGTCTTCAAAATCTAAAGTCTGGGAAGGGACTAGCAAGGACCTAGAGGGTGATTGACAAATTCTCAAGGGAAGGATGAAATACTGATATGAAAAACTTCTTATTAAGGTATTCAACGTACCCTTTAATTCTAGTTTTTTCCTCAGAGGAAACTTAAGACAAAGGACATACTTCCCATTGACATAGCAAGATAAAATAGTTGAAGGGGGATGAAAAACATTATCACAAGGATCCTTCTCTAAGAAAACGATGTCCTTACCTCTATCAAGATCTTAGCACAACGGTGGTTGATAATCTTCTTCATGGAACAAATCCAAATGCTCAGAGGAATAATCATCAAAATCCTCAAGGTATGACCAAAAATCACCAGGAGAATATAGCACTAGGTCATCCTTGGGTGTTTGAAAAAAGTTTGTAATCACATCATCTCCTTGTTGCCAACTGTCAAAATTAGTAATCTCATATGATAGTTACAAAGGCGACTTCTGGAAATGACCTTCAGTGTCGTAAATGGGATCCTTATTAGAACCAATTACATCCCACTTATTCCTTCCAAAATGTATTAACTCATCAATATTATCAACTATGTCACTACCATTTTCATAACATAAAGGATCTAATGCATCCAAGGGCTCGTCTAGTACCTCTTCTCTTTCCAAATAATAAGACAAAGCATCATCAAAATCTTGGAAAGGAAGGTAACTCACCGTGTTTATTTATTCTTGTGTAGGAGCTTCAAGAACTTGGATGACTTCATCAAATGAAACAACATGCATCATTGTTTCTTCCTCACGACTTGCCCCTACATTTTCAATTGTACAATAAGGAGGATATACCCTGCCTAAGGATTCCATTTCTCCTTCACTCTCTGAATCATGGAATAAGGTATCATCAAAATCCTGAAAAGGAAAGTGACTAACCTCATCTTCTTCTTCTTGTGCAGGAAAAATAGGATTTGGGATGGCTTGATCAGAGGGAGGAGCACACATCAATACTTCATCATTATGTTTAATACCTTCAAGCTCTCTCTCTTCAACCAGGTCCTCATTGTCCTTACTAGAAGGATGAGTAGCTTGTTGTTCCTCCCCATAGGATTGGTAACCTTCATTGAGACCCCCTTCCTCAACCTTTTGTTGATTTATGTATTGTTCTAAATCTTCTAGGGTTTCTTCAATAGCTATCTCAAGGGAGGGTACTCTCTTGGGAATATCTAGGGTGTCTTTGGGCTCACAAGCCTTGAATTCTGGAACAAAGGATTGTTCTTTAAATGAGGAGATGTTAGATTTGATTTCGGTAGCCGCATTATAAACAACCTGGATTGTTCTAGGGGCTTCGTCTTTGATAGGGAAACTTATTTGTCCCATAAATGATTTTGTGTAAAAAAAACAAGAAATTTGTGTGACGGGTGATGGCTTACTTGGATTTGTTGTAATATCCTTTCAAATTTATCATGAAATTCCCCAATAGTTTCATTCTTATCTTCTTCATGTGAGTAATATTTTTTAACAAAACACAAGGATCCCATTTTTCGAGGAAAACCTCTTCCAATTGATCCATGGTGGAAATACTAGCATCAGGGAGGTCTTCATACCATCTTCTGGCATTATCATGAAGAGTAGTAGAGAAAAGTTTCATTGGAATGTCTTTAACATCATCACTGATAGGATGAAGTTGAAAGAAAGCCTAAACATCACACACATGTTTATTATTATTCTCTTCATCACTACCAGTGAATTTAGGGAGCCTTTTTTCATACCTCAGAGGCATTCTTCGAGGATACCCTGGTATTTTACTCATATCCAAGGGTTTACAGTTTCCTGGGTCCCATTGAGAAGTCATTGTTGGATTTGTCATTAGTGGAGCCGCCAGATAATTTTCTTGAAGCTATCAAAGGGATGAGGGGATCACCCTCAGTGGATTCGCCGGGTAAGCTTTGTAAGATAAAGGATTTTGAGGAAAGGATTACCGAAAATTGTCTTCTTTGAGGAGAATTGACTCAATATTCCCCCGAAACGGTGCCAAAATGTTATCGCTCAATTTGTACTTGTCCCAAATGGAAAGGTTAAGGAAATAAAAATTGGTGTAATAGGAGGTTATCCTATCATTGTCACCTCGACAGGATACCTCTTTCTATTTAGGGTTGATAGCCCAGGGGAGAGGTCCCCGATGACTTGGGGGTTTGAGAAGGAAAAGGTTAAAGTGTCTATGAAAATATCCCCTCTCACAAGTCACACTAATAAAAAATTCCCAGGGTTTTAACCAATGAAGTAATGAAGTATTAAGATGTGTCTCCCCAGAAAAAAGCAACAAGAAAAGATATATTTTGCAAGTACAAATTGTTGTTACCACTTCATAAAACCATGGAATTTATCAATAAAAGAAATATTTGATATATGATGAAGCAAATAGAGTTTTATAGAAGAAATTTTTATAAGACAATAGCTTCACAATAAATTCCTTTAAATGGTTTCAAAATGACCAAGAATAATTACTCATTAATAACAAAGAACTAACATTTGTCATAATCAAATTAGGAAGTGTGTAAATCAACTTTACAACTTATTTTAGGTTATTTTAATGTTGAAATATATGCTTGTAGCTTACTTTAGTAACAAAAACAAATATGTTAGTAGATTAGACTATTTTAAGGTGAGTAGCTAGTAGAGAGATTAAGGTAAAGGTTTTGATAGTAGTTTTTGTCAATCACTCAATTGTAAGGCTTAGATCAATGCTTTTAGGGTAAATGGAGTCTTTTTAGGCAGTGGTAAATATTGAAGGAACAAACAATAATAAGAGAGATATATACAACAAGTTTAATAATTGAAGTGTTGGTAGCCCAAGGCTTCAATCACCAAACGCTAAGGGGAAAATGGCTACTAGGAAGTAGGTAACCCTAGGCCCTAGTAGCTTTCCTCCTTCTTAAGATCAAGGATGAATTAGATGATGGCTAGATGAAGCAAAGGTGCTAGGGTGTTGCAATGGCAAGGAAATTAATAAAAAGATTCAAGAAAATCAGTTTTCGAGCATAATCTAGTAGGTGAAAGTTATTATGGCAAGAACAATAACATGTGCTTTAACCTGCTAGGGTTTTAAGCTAGAAATTTCATAATATTAGAATAAATGCAAGATAAATACAACCATAACCATTCAATGAAGAAGAATTGCAAAAAATTTACTTACATTCACCAAGAATCATCTAGCAAATAGCCTAGTTGAACACTTCCACCAAGTAAAATGCCAAAACACTCCAAAATAATCCTCCTTCAAGAAGTGTGCACTAAATTTCAGCCAAGTAACCCTAATTAGGGCACAAATTTTAGACCTCACTTAAGTGTGAGTGAAAGATGATGAAAAATAAGAGAGAGTTTTCCCTTATTTATACAGTTACAATGATCAGAATTAAGTCAAAAAGACTGGCATGGCCAGTTTACATGTAATATCTATTTTTTACATAAAAATGACAATTTAAACCCTAAATCAAGCAGAATAGGTAGCTTCATTCCTCTTTAGGGTGACGTTAGGCCTCTTTGGTGAAATTTTGGCCTTCAGGTGAAAAACGTAGATATTGATTTAGTACCAAGAGCTTCCCCAGTATCAAAAAATACTTACAGAATGAGAATTGAGTACACAAGAATTAAAAGAATTACAAATGCAGTTGCAAGAATTGTTGAAGAAAGGGCACATACGTCCAAGTGTCTCACCTTGGGGATCACCATTACTCTTTGTCAAAAATAAGGATGGAACATTGAGGATGTGTATTGACTTTAGACAACTGAATAAATCCACTGTGAAAAAACAATACCCTCTACCTATAATTGACCACCTCTTCGATCACCTAAGAGGAGCAAAGATACTTTCAAAAATATTCTTGATATCAGGTTACCACCAGGTAAGAATCAGGGCAGGAGACATCAATAGGACATCCTTTAGAACCAGGTATGGACATTATGAATTTGTAGTGGTGCCATTTGGATTGACCAATGCACCAGTTGTCTTTATGTGCTTAATGAATGGCATATTCATAAATTATTTGGATGAGTTTTTCATTGTATTCCTTGATGACATACTCATTTATTCTAAGTCCAAGGAAGAGCATGAACATCACTTGAGGTTGGTTTTGCAAGTGTTGAGGGAACATCAAGTTTATGCCAAGCTTAGTAAGTGTTATTTTTACCAAGAATATATCCATTATTTGGGGCACATTATTTCAGAATAAGGTATAGCAGTAGATCCAAAGAATATTGAATCCATTAGAGGATGGAAAACACCAAGAAATGTTTCTAAAGTTCGATATTTCATGGGATTATTTAGATACTACATGAGATTCATAGAAGGGTTCTCTTAGATTTATCATCCCATCACTTATTTACAAAATAAGGGAATTAAATTTGAATGGAAAACAAAGTGTGAAGGGAATTTTAATTTGTTAAAGGAATTACTTACTAGTGCACCTATTTTGAATATAGATAACCCAAATGAGAATTTTGTGGTATCTACAAATGCATGCAAGGAAGGAATGGGTGGAGTCCTCACTCAAAATAGACATGTCATTAGTTATGAGTCCATAAATCTTAAAGAACATGAGAGCAATTATGCCACACATGATTTGGAGCTTGTTGTCATAGTTCATGCATTGAATATGTGGAGGAATTATCTCATGGGAAAGAAATTTGAATTAAGGATATACCATAGTGGTCTAAAATATATTTTTGAACAAACAACTTTAAATACTAGGTAGATGAGATGGTTGGATTTTTTAAGTGAATATGACATTGACATCAAGCATATCAAGGGAAAATAAAAGAAATTTGTTGATGCACTAAGAAGAAGAGTACATATCATGCATGCTAAAACAATTAGTATGCATCAGTCATATTTAAAGAGAATAATTTTAGATGTTGTTGTTACATACCAGCATTACCTACAGGTAAAAGAAAGTTTACTGTGGGAAAATGTACAATAGAAAATTAAAGAGTATGGGATTAAGGAAGATGGATTACTTATGCATAAGAATTTGGTACTAAAAGAATGCATAATGTTCCATATTTATAAAACATATGAATTTGGTACAAAAATAATGCATAATGTTCCATATGTCAGACATCCCAGTTACCATAAAACAATTACAACAGTAAGAAGCCAATTTGTTTGGCCCAGAATGCATAATGATGTTGTTGATTACATTTCCATATGTATAGAATGTTAAAGAGTGAAGGTTGAGCATAGACATCCAACAAGTTTGCTAGAGCCATTGCCAATTCCAAAGAAGAAATGGGAAGTGGTAACCATTGAATTTATAAATAAGTTTCTCAAGACAATAAGGCAACATGATTCAATATTGGTAGTGGTTGATAAATTGAGAAATGTTTCTTATTTTTTTCATGTTAATATCACTCATGCAACAACTAATATTGTGGAAATTTACATGAGGGAAATTGTTAGGTTCAATGGGATACCTAAGACAATTGTCTCAGACAGAGATACAAAGTTTACTTCAAATTTATGGAGAGGATTATTTAAAGTATTTGGTACAAATTGGAAAATTAGCACAACATACCATTCACATTCAGATGGGAAGATAGAGAGAGTCGACTAGGCAATCGAGGACATGTTGAGAATGTATGTGATGGATAATCCATCTAAGTGGGAAGACTACATTCATTTGGTTGATTTTTCCTATGATAATGGGTATCAAGATTCATTGAAGATGAGCCCATTTGAAGCTTTGTATGGTAGAAAATGCAATATCCAATGAGTTGGGACAACCCAGCAGATAGAGTAGTACTTGGGCCAAAACAACTCAAGTTAATGGAAAACCAGATGGTTAAAATTAAGCAAAATTTGAAGGTAGCACAAGATATATAGAAGAGTTATGTGGATAAGAACAAAACAGCTAGAAAATTTAAAGTGGGAGAGCATGTTCTTTTGAAAGTGAAGCCCACGAAGAGCTCATTGAAGATGGGTAGTTGTGCAAAGCTAACAGTCAGATAATGTGGTCCATTTGATATATTGGACAGAATAGGGCCAGTTGCATACATGCTTTCATTTCATTCTTCCTTGGATGTGCATAATGTATTTCATGTATCTTTGTTGAAAAATTATGTACATGATTCTAACCATGTTATTGATTGGAATTTTATTTAGGTGGAGCTAGAAGGAGACTTTTATGTCCAGCCAATGCACATATTGGACATAAAAGTCAAAATACTTTGGAATCGATTCACAAAACTGGTAAAAGTTCAATGGACCTACTATGGTCTTGAAGATGCTACTTGGGAGCATGAATATGCCATGCAGGTAGAGTACTCGTGAATTTTTAAATAATTTTGAAATTTTGTTTTCCTTTTTGTATATGCACTAAGGACAGTGCCAAAATAAGGGGGAGGGGAATGTAATACCCCAGTTTTGAGTTCCCAAATTAAATAATGTATTTTATTTTTATTTTATGAAAGGATGGAACACCCAAACAATTAAAATAGGTTGGAGTGCCTAGGAAATGTAATGCTTTGATCATTATTAATAATAGAATACATTGTTGCCCGCAGGGGTGTAGACCGATTGGCAAGTGTCGTGTAAATGGAAGGAAATGTAAAATGGAGGTCTCAAGTTTGATTCTCACCCCGATTTATCCAGAGACGTGCTTGTGGGCGGTGTAATTATCCCTAGGGGTTATAAGGAAGCTGGAAGGATTTGACCCCATGTCATGCGAGTACTATATTGTCATCATTACTGATTCCCCTAGTTACAAATAAAAAATAAAATAATAATAATAATAATAATAGAATACATTGTTGGCTACAAGACAGACAAGGACATAGTTATAGGGGGATATGATTCCATGAGACAAGGGGGCTTAATGGGATAATTATTTTTGTTATATTGTACTTACCCAAATTGGTTTTAATTGAGAAAAGTGGTTACATCCGCTTCTTGGGGGGAAGGCCATGTGTTTCTTGAGTTCATGTAATCATATAAACACTTCTTGTGGATGGTTGGGGGATTCACTCTTCATTCAATTCACTCTTTCATTCACTTTCATCATTCATTATTCCTCATTCATTCTTGATCTTGGACTGGAAAGGGAAAATCAATTACTGGGAAAGGAACCTTTATTTGTTGGCTTTAGTAATTACTAGTGTATTCCATCCATGAATTAGTGCATGGATGTCTAAGATGCATTGGCATGTGTTAAACTTTGTTCACAATTGAAAAAACTGAGATTCCTAGCATGGAGATTCTTGAACAGATGCATTGGAGCCCTGGAAATAGGTGGACAGCCTGAGGGAATGCATGGAAATGAAGGAGTTTCATTGTCTTTGGGTGGTGTAGGAAGGAGAAAAGAGAGTTAGTGTACTTTGGATTGTTGTGTTAAGAAACCTATGAGAGATTAAGTGTTGACTTTCTTGGTAATTTGAGTGTTTCTATGGAACCCGTCCTTGTGGATTCATAACCCTAAATGGGGGTGACACTTATGTTGAGAGTGAATGAAAAGCAACATCTAAGTTTGGGTGGAACTTCCTTGGTCTACAGCCAGTTGGTGATTGATTTCGTTTAAGATAAGTACTCTCTGTCATGCTTTCCTTTTCTTGTACATTTATTTCCGTTATGTATTAATTGGTATCTGTGAGATTGATATTTATAATATGCATTCTTGTTGGTTATTGTTGTCCATGGAATATTGTTCATTTATTTTATGTTGTAGCATGAATATTAATTATTGCATGTGAGTCTTTCATGCTTCTTTATTAATTAATTTCTATCAGAATTTGAAATCAGTTTTGAAGTATGTTTTGAAGTTGTGTGGATAATCTGTGGGTGGTTGGGTATGTTACACCACCTTTTATTAGAAATATATCTCAAACATACCAAATAAGGAATCCATCTCAAGGTGATGATAAAAATGACATATTCCTTGGGAAAGAGGCCAAGACAACAACCCATAAAGTGTTGGGGATGTGAAGGAGATTGCATGTATAAATATTGTCCTCACTGGGAAGATAAAATGAAGACTATGCATAGTTTTTTTCCAGAGTTTATACTTAAGGCTTTAAATTATAAAGTCTAGGCATCCAAAAAAGTAAAGAGGGTTTAAAATATATATATTAAAAAAAAAAATAGTTCTTTAGTAAAGAAGCTATGGATGATTTTTGAGTTGTCTTTGTCTAGCTTCAAATCATTCTTGGATGTTTATGTCATGTTCAATTGCTTCCCATGAACGTTCAAGTTCAACCTGGGTGGTGGTTGTCTCTAGGATAATATTAAACAAGGTTAACGCGATGTTGGTTTGATCCGTGAGGCCAGGTGCTATATTAGGTTGTCTTGCAATACATACAGTCATGTAGGAAAAGAATGTTAAAAGATATGTTATTTTAGATTTGTTGTTTCTGTTTTAGATTATATGAGAAAAGTTCCTAAATTTAAATTAATAATATAACAATTTTAGAGGTTGTTTCTCGTATCTGAGTTAAATTGAAAATAATGAATATGATCAAATAAAACATAAAGTTGTTTAAACAACATGAGGCATCAATCATGGAAGAATCTCACTTTGTCATAGAAGAATAAATTAGATGAGTAATCTTTAATGAAGCATAAAATATGGTAATCTAAATAATTCACAGGTCTTGTGTCTGCTAATAGAAAATACAGAGGAAAATTTGTAAACAATCAGATGACTAAATAAGAATATAACCACAGTAGATGTTGTACTAAGTTATAGTTAGACATTCATCAAAGATATATAATAAATGATGTTGAATATGAAAAAACAGAAGAACATGTAACTTAGGATTGACGGAATATGGAGTCTTCGGTTTGCATTTGTCTTAATTCTTGTAAAGGAGAAATTTCTCTGCTACAATCGGCCAGGAAAAATCCTTCTCTAAGTCTTTTGAAATTATATTTATACAAAGGTTCTCAACCCTAGACGGCTGGAACTTTCCTTACTCCTAGATATTTAACAGTTACAAAAATAAAGACTTGGACCGTTTCACTGGTTTCTTTTCTATCTTCTTACATACACCAGTATAATGGGCAACATGTATCGTTTCATCATTTCTTTGAAATACTTGCTTCACTTGGCTCAAGACACTCGATGCACCTTCTTATAAACTATACTAGTCTTCATGAAGGCTCTGACACATCCTTTGCCTCAAACAGATACAACTTCCTCTGAATATTCGGCAACCTATCCTCAATCCTTTTATCCTCAAATTTTACTGATTGTAACTGTAAGTTTGGATTCACCAGCCATTTTTCCATTTGTGCAACATTGACATGTATCAACTGTGAAATTTCAATCTGAGATTCATTCAAGCTCTCTTTTATGTTCATTTGATGCCTTACAACATTGATCTTTCCTAGTAGTCTAGGGCAATCACCTTTTCCAATGCCTAGCAATTTTTTATCCAGCGCATCGAAGGTCTCTTCACAATCTTCCTTAATTTCTTTGGCCATTTTCTTACATTCGGATATATTGGCCTCCCATACCTTTATCGTGATATCACCCCTGATTTTTTCCATGATAGACAACCTATGAGTTACTAATACCTCTTCTTTAGCTGAAAATACGACTGCTTTTTGAAAAGTGGCTCGGGTTGCAATAGCCTTTTTTTCTGTGAGAACAATTTTATCTAATGATTGTCCAATATCCTCAAAATAATCTTGGGTGATTCCTACTTTAGAAAACAAACTTTGTAGTGTTGTTTCCAGTTTCTGATGCACTTCCAGTGCCTGGGCTTGAAATGTTGTTACATTTACAACCTGGTTTTCAGTAGAACTCAACTTAGACTGCAGTTTCCTTACTAATTCCTCTTGTTGGATGACTTTCCCTTGACTGGCTTGCATCTTCTTATACATCTCATCTAAACTAGACATGAGCATTTGAATCTCCTGTTTGTTAGCATCTTTGGCCTATTCCAGTCCTTTATTTATCTCATCTCTAATATTTATCTCAGTATTTCTTATTTGACTTTGCAACTGAGCTATCATTTGATTCCTCTGCTTCAACATTGCTTTCAGATTTTCAATTGAGAATAAGTTGGTCGTTGCAAAATCTCCCAAAGAGCATGTTACCTCTGTGGAAAAGTATTCCTCTTCTAGATTTTGTCCATCCACAAGTATCCCGTGCTTTTTGACCAATGTACCTTCTTTCAGGTGCATTTCTTGTTTCACTACAGTTTTTCTCTTTTTACTAAAAAAGAAGTCAGAGGAAGGTATTTCTTCAATAGAGATTGGGGTAAGGTCACTTACATACATAGCTTTGAGATGGGGAGTCCCAAAAATTGACTGTAAAGGAGTCAATGCTATAATAGGATTGACTAACTCTGTGAATAGTGTTCCTTATGCTATTTTGGAGGTATCGACAGGAATAGTTGATGATAAACAAGAAGCCATTTTATTCAGTTTTAAAGGTGTCTCAGACTTAGAATCTTTTTCAGACCCTGGATGATCTATTTTTGAAGTTTCTGATAATTGTGAAGACACTTCAGGATTCTTTGGGTTTTCCTCTGTAGTCCTTTTATCCAAAGACTTTGGTTCAAAACTTGGAGGTATACTTTCTTGTTTTGAAGGAGGGATTATCGATTCTCCCTGAAGTATCTTGGGCAACCTAGATTGTCTGTGCTTTTGGAAAGAGTGAAATATGGCTTATAGATTAGGATGTAATGCTTGGACTCTGTCTAATATTTCCTCATAATCTATGATTCCTTTAAATATGTCATCACAGGGGGAGTCTTCATGCTCATATGTTTTCGTATCACAACGAGCTAGATGATTTCCCACAATTTGATATGGATCATGATTTTTGAGTTCAAGATCTACCAGTTTAATGTCCTCTAATGCTGCATCTTCAACCTTGGAATGACCAAAATTTAGCAGTGAAAACCTCTCGATCTATATATAAAAAGTTGGCCAAAATTTCTTCTGAACTTCTTTTAACTCTTTATCGATGCCTCCTGTTATTATTTGGTAAGACACTTCTCTACACACCAGTCTGTCAGGGAGAAATTTTGGGAGGGCATGAGGGGGAATCGAACATTCGAAGACTCTGATATAAGAGAAATTCTCTTCAATAAACCAATCTGCAATTGTTTTGAGGTTTCCCATGATTTGCTTCAATAAACCAATCCAAGGGGGGGAGTAACCATACAATATTTGGTGCACAGGAATCACTACATAGTGATATATTTCATAAAAGAAATATTTTACTTTTTCTTCCCATAATTGAGAGTGATATAAATGGATGGGTTCTACACAGGTAGGGTTCCAGCTCCAATTCATCAATGGAAAAGGGGTCATATAACAGATAGCATCCATGACATACGTAGACATATAAAAAGATGCAGGTTGTCCTTTTAACTTTTCCATTTGGTACTCAGCAATCTTCTTGGTTAGGTTATCTGATAGAATCTTATCCCAGTTGAAGATGAAACCCTCGGCTACATCGTGTATAATTTATACCCATTTTTCCGAGAAATAGGTAGGGATTTTCCTCCCAAATATTCTACATAAAATCATTTCTATATAGACCATATATTCATTTAACGATGTTGTGGCATAAAAACCATGGGTATCAGCTCTAAATTTTGCTGGAACTCCCCACCATGATTTGATTATATCTGGATATGTTTGGTCAAATTCTGTACACTCCTTTCGTTGAAAATCTTTTATGAATTCGACATTATAAATATATTTAGAAACATGGGATAGCTTCTACATTACTTGAATGTGTTCTAGCATTAAAGAGTCAATGACGGCCTTTTGATGGTTCATGATGCTCCTGGCATGCACATCGTTGTTCATCTTAGCCCAGTTTATCATGTCATTGTATGGCATGAGCTTCAAGCGTGTAGCTATTTTATGAAGCTCAACCTCTACTATAACTCTGAGTTTAGTTCCCGTTTTATCAATCTTTTCATCTCCAAAATAATCTGGGCAATTCTTGACCTCATGTTCTAAGATTTCGAAAATCTGCATCCAGGACCTGCCCGAGTCTACAACGTGTGGTCTTGTATCAAACAAAATGTCTGAGTTCGGATTTGAGCCTTCACCAGCCTCATCACTCTTCTTCAGTGTTTTTCTGGGTGCCATGATGTCTGTGATAAAAACGGATACCTATTACAAAGAAAAAGTCGTAAACTTTCTCGAATACAACTTGTTGATTTGTTGAAAGTGAGAATGAAATTTGAAATAGAGACCTTTATTCACCTTTAGCCTTCCTTAATTAGAATGTTCTTCTACAGGCAATGAATTTATTTTCCTTCATGAAGAGAGTACAACTGGAGATACACATACTACACTATAAAATATCCCATTAATCCATAATAAATGCTGCCAAATATCGTTGATTCGAGACCAGGATCTTGGATGTAATATCGCTTAAGAATCCCGAAAAGCGAAAATGCAAAAATCCATTTTATATCGTTAACCTTTGTTTTGATATTAAGTTAATCTCACATAAGCACTTAATACTTTCAAGACTCCATGCTTCAGGGTTTTTTGACCGTGATGAGTGATAATTCTCCGATTTCCCAAAATGTGATTGATTAACAATATATTAAGTATGTTTAAACTTTAATTAATCGTGATTAAAAAGGATTTCATGAATTACACATCAGGATTTTGAACTGTCGTTTGAATTGAGATTCCCGAAAATGAAAATACGATAAGCTTAAATTATCATTAAACGTTTTTAATTATTCTTATTAACTTGGTTTAACTCCTTTTAAATTTACTTTTCATGACTTCGGTATCGAGACTTTGGGGTTGTCGTTAAATATCAAACTACGTAAATTGCAGAACCCTGAAACCTAAAACTCTTGAAAAGTTTTTAATGTTTTGACCTCTTTCCAAAACCAAAGGTGGCTCCGTAATATGCTAAGACATTTAAACCATTGGATTGATCGGATGAATTTATTTTGACAGTGATTATCAACTTGCATTTTTGTTCTCTTTTTTTAATTTATTTAAACAAAAATGAAATTTTATTTTAGTGGAAGGTTTTTTTAGGAAAATATGAAGTTTGTTTCAACACATAGAATCAAGGAAGAGGAGACAATAGAGGACGTGGGAAGAATCATGCCAAGGATTTATGTAGCCTTGGAAAATAGACAAGAAGACTATCAATCTCACTTGTTTGAAGTGGAAGGTAGGATTGATGATCAACCCATAGCTATTTTGATTGATTCTGGAGCTAGTCATAGCTATACAGATCCAAATCTAGTTGAAATATTTAAATTGAACAAATGTAAGCATGAAAAGTATTGGTTAGTTAAGCTAACTACCAGAACCAAGAGAAGAATTAATGAACTTGTTAATGATTTCCCAATAAACATGAACGATATGAACACTAAGGCAGATTTGAACATCATTCCACTTCGGTATTATGATTGCTTGATTGGTATGGATTGGATAGAAAAACATCATGTTGTCTTCGATTTTTATAACAAGGATTTCACATGCTTTGATGAGGAATGGAATTCAAGGATAGTGAAAGGTATTCCAAGGCCTATATATGTCCAATATATTTCATCATTGCAATTGAAAAGAAGTTTTAGAAAAGGGTGCCAGATATATGCAGCCCATATGGAAGAGCCAATGAAGGATGAGACAAGTCTTGAATATTATCCTGTTTGGAAAGAATATGAAGATGTGTTTGGGGAGTTTCCAGGATTTCCACCAAAGAGGGATATAGATTTATCTATTGAATTAATACTTGGATTTTCCCCAGTGTCCAAAACTCCCTTCAGAATGAGCACACCAGAGCTAAAAGAATTGTAAATGCAACTAGAAGAGTTATTGAAGAAAGGGTACATGTGCCCAAGTGTTTCTCCTTGGGGTGACCTGGTTATTTTTGTCTAGAAAAAAGATGGAACATTGAGGTTATGTATTGACTTCATATAGTTGAAAAAATTTACAGTTAAGAACACATATCATTTTCCAAGGATTCATGATCTTTTTTATCAGTTGAAAGGAGCAAAGATGTTTTCCGAGATTGAACTGAGGTTTGTTTATCATCAAATGAGAATCAAATAAGAATATACTAGAAAAGAAACCTTTAGGACAAGGTACAAACACTATGGATTTGTAGTGGTGCCTTTTGGGTTGAAAAATGTTCCCACTACATTTATGTGTCTGATGAATGGGGTGTTCAAATATTTTTTGGGCAAGTTTGTCATTGTATTATTGGATGATATTCTCATCTATTCCAAGACAGAGGAAGAGCATGAGAAACATTTGAGAATGGTTCTAGAAGTGTTGAGAGAGCACCAATTGTATGCCAAATTGAGTAAATGCATTTTTTATCAAAAGACGATCCATTATTTGGGTCGCATTGTTTTAGAATATGGCATAGCAGTGGATCCGAAAAATATTGAAGAAATCAAAAATTGGCCAGGTCCAACAAAAATTTCATAGGTTAGATCATTTATGGGTATAGCTAGTTATTATAGGAGATTCATTGTGGGATTCTCTAATATTGCACACCCAATAACATATTTTCAAAAGGAAGGAGTAAAATTTGAATGGAGTGCCAAGTGTGAATAAAATATGCAGTGCTTAAAGGATTTACTAATCAATGCACCTATTTTAAAATTTGTGGATCTAGATGAGGATTTTGTTGTGTGCATAGATGCATGCAAGGAAGGGCTCAGTGGAGTCCTTACACAAAATGAACATGTAATATTTTTTAAGTCTAGAAAATTGAAGGAGCATGAAATAAATTATGTTATACATGACTTAGAGTTAGTAGCCATAATACATGCCTTAAGGATGCAGATGCATTACCTAATGGGCAGAAAATTTGAATTGAGGATAGACAATAGTGGTCTGAAATACTTGTTTGAATAAACAACACTAAATGGTAGACAAACTAGATGCATGAAATTTCTCAGTGAATATGAATTTGACATCAATCACATAAATTAAAAAGAGAACAAGGTCATTGATGCACTCAATGGAAGGGTGCATAAAATGCATGCTACAACCATTAGTATGTACATGACATATTTAAAACATAGAATTCTAGAGGGTGTAACATCAGACCAACATTACGTGTAAGTTAAATAAATCTTATAGTAGAAATATAAGGATTACAAGCTAGAAGAGGATGGAATCCTCTTATTCTATAATATAGTATATGTTTCCAATTCTCAAGGATTGAGAAATTTGGTTTGGAAGGAGATGAATAATGTGTCATAGCTTGGACATCCACGATACCAAAAAACTATTACAGTTGTAAGAGGACAATATTTTTGACCTGGTATGAAGGGAGATGTCACTGATTATATGACTATATGCATGGAATGTCAAAAAGTAAAGAATGAACACAAACATCCAATGGGATTGTTGCAACCATTTCCCATTCCTGAATGGAAATGGGAAGTGTTTGCTATCGATTTCATTACCAAAATTCCTAGGATCAAAAGGCAAGATGCTTACATCATGGTAGTGGTGGAAAATATTATAAATGATACACATTTCATTGTGGCAAAGTAACTCATAAGGTATCCAATATTGCAAAAATTTATATCAGAGAAATTCCTAGGGTACATGGTATGCCTAAGGCGATAGTGTTGGATCGAGATCCCAAGTTCACTTCCAATTTTTGGAAGGGGTTGTTTAAAGGATTTGGGACCAATTTGAATTTCAGTATAACATATCACCCAGATTCATATGGGTAGACAAAGAGAATTAATTGGATGATTGAAGATATGTTGAGAATGTATATAATGGACAATTCTTCTAGGTGGGAGGCCTATCTCCATTTAGTTGAGTTTGATTATAGTAATGGGTATCAGTAATCATAGAAGATGATCCCATTTGAAGCATTGTATTGCACAAAATGCAACACACTAGTAAGTTGCGATAACCCAATAGATAGAGTCATGATTATGATAGAATTTTCAAGGGAAATGGAAGAATAGATGGTAAAGATCAGACATAATTTGAAAGTTGCACAAGATAAGTAGAAGAGATATGTTGATAAAATAAGACCACATAGAGAATTCAAAGTTTCATAGCATGTGTTTTTAAAAATTAAATCCAAGACAATCTCTCTAAAATTGGGAAGTTGCCCAAAGTTGGCAACGAGATATTGTGGGCCTTTTAATATCTTAGAAAATATAGGGTTAGTTGCATACATGCTAGTATTACTTGCATCCATGTGAATTCATAACATGTTCCATGTTTCTTTATTAAAAAAATATGTACCTAATCCTAATCATGTGATTGATTGGAATGTGATCCAGGTGGAACACGAAGGGGATTTCTAGGTGGAACTAGTGTGCATCTTGGATTGGAAAGTCAAAGTGCTCATGAACAAAGCCATAATCTTGGTAAAGGTTCAATGGACCTGCTACTGTCCTAAAAAAATTACATGGGAGCACGCAGAAGCCATGCAGGAAGCATACCCACAATGTTTTGCAAATTTTGAAGACTTTGTTTTGGCAGCTAGACTTCCTAGAGCCACAAATCTAAGATTTCATGTCCAAACAATGTGTGGGTTGAGGGGAAAAGAGAGGTTGGTTGTAATTTTTTCATGATTCATTGAGTTGTTAGGATATTTAGACACTTAGGAGTTAGTTAAGATCTAATTGGTTTAATGTTTCATTAGGTAAAAGTGTGTTTCTTAGTGTGTTTCTTTAGTATGCATTAGTATGCATTTGTAGTTAGGAAATTTGACGGTCACGATATGCTCCCAACATAGAATGATTTGACAGTTCATACTCTCCTCAATCTTAACGGCCATTGATTCATGGCTTAACACCTGATTATTCCATGATCTCTATTTAAATAGCATGGAGGGTCATTTGCCGATGACCGATTGTGAGAAACTCTCTTGTAAAATCTCTCTGTAATCTTTTTCTTTTGCATTAATAAACTGCTCCAAGTTGTCGCGTTGGCTGGGGTCGTGGATGTTTCCCTGTAGGGGTTTTACCACGTCAAAACATCAGTGTGTTGATCTTTGATCTAGTTATGTGAGTATTTACCGAAGTTTTCCATCCTTTGTTGGAATACCTGTGTTGTCGAACATGGTATCAGAGCCTGTTTGAAGACTCGCTCATGTTGTAGATCGAGATCGTGAAGATGATTTTCCTCATCTCCATTTTCTATCTTTTCCATACATTTATAAGATAAGAGGACTATTCCATTGCATCCAGAGCACTCGTTTCAGTCTGTAACACATTTTGTTTCACTCAAAAAGGTTTATGTTTTCCCAAGATACGACCATTACAGTCAGATCTAGAGGTATAAAGCTTGAATACACATTTTTTAAATTTTTGCAAAGTATTATTTTGGTTTTATTTCGGTTTTATATTATTTGTTTCTGGGTTGCTACTATTTTAGATATTTGTATTCTCTTGAAACCGGGCCTTGTGTGATCTTAGAAAATCAGAAACAGATAGGAAAATGTGCATCTTACGGATAAGCTAACTGAGATCTAACCCTTGAGAAGTGAAATTTTTTTCTTGTGTAAAAAGAGATTTTTTTGATCACAACAACAACAATCCTCTTGCGAAACAATACAATATGTTTTTCTAGACCATTTGGTTAAAAGTTGTCTTATTAAGTAAGAGATCTTGAGTTGAAGTCTCTCTTTTGTTACCTTTTTTTGAAAATTTTCATGCTAAAATTGTAAAGTGTATTTCACTCCAAGTATAAAAGTGAATCACTATAAGTAGCTTTAATATTTTATTTTAGAGTTACTTGTTTTGCATGAAGTAAATTCATTGTAAAAGTGATCCCCACTTCTCTTTATAAAAGTGGTTCACTTCGTAAAGCAACTTACACCAACATGTGGTCCTTTGGTTATCGTTTATGCCTTTTTTTTTTAAAAGAGCATAACTCTCACATCCAAAGTCTGTTTTTAGTGTCGTTTTTTTTTTAAACGCATAAATTTTCGAGATATTTCCATTCATATCATCAGTTTAAGTTTTTAAATCCATATTATCTGCATATTTAATATGGATTCTACAAGTAATCTCTTACTTACCAGCACCAACTACTTCCAATGGAAATCCCATATGGAGGATTTATTAAGAAGTAAAGGCTTGTACCAGATTACCTTGGGAAAGGAAACAACACCCACTGATGATGATAAGAAATCCAAATGGGATAATAGGAGGGACGAAGTACATGGATTAATTGGAATGTCCATCTCTCCTAATTTAAGTTTCATCTTCAATCAATTAATAAACCTAAAGAAGATTGGGAAAATATTGAATCTGTGTTTGGTAAACACAATATTATTTGAGCACAACAGTTAAAAAATCAAGTACTGACTTTAAGTCCAAATATTTTTCTTTCATTGAAGACTATCTATTTAATTTTAAAACACTCATAACTTTATGTGAAGAATGTAAGATAAAGATAGAAGAAGATTGGTGCATCTATCTTATTCTTTCTAAGATAGGTAGTGCATATTATGTGTTTGTATCTACCTTTTATGCCATGCACAAAGCTCTAGGAACTATTTATCAAAAACCCGGTCTTGAGAACTTTTGTGATGCTTTGATTAGAGAGAAAGATAAGCTTGTACAACTTGGAGTGATCAGCACTGCAAGTACTTCCAACAAAGCCTTAGTTTTCCATCAGAAAGATAAACCCAAGAATCCCAAGAAGCAACATCCTCACTACAATAACAAGCAATATAAGGGTCCCAAACCCACTCAGACAACTTCCGCTCCTAATGGTGATAAAGGAGAAAAATATAAAAGTAAGAAGATTAACATACATTGCAACTTTTGTGATAAAGATGGTCATGATGAGTCCAAATATTTCAAGAAGATGGCAGCTTTAGAAGCAACGATGAAGAAGCACAACATTAGCATTGATTCTACTTCTTATTCTTCTTCTGATGGACATGCACTTTCTGCTTCTGGTTTCTCCTTCAATACAACTTCTACTTATTCTTATGATGAGTGGCTTATTGATTCTAGAGCATCTTATCATATGGCTAAGGATAGAGACATATTTTCTACTCTAAATGAATGTAACACCAAGAAAATATATGTTGGTGATGATAGATCTCTTACTGTTGAAGGATCTAGAATAGTTCAAGTAGAAAATGGTCATTTCAATGATGTATTATGTGTTCCAAATATTTCTTATAACCTTCTATCAATATATCAATTCAATCATTCAGGTGAAGGTAGAACCGTAGAGTTTTCACCTCACCAAGTTGTAATCAAGGATCTAAAATATCTTAAGCATGTTCTTGCAACTGGAATTGTTGATGATATTACTAGGTTGTACGAGTTTGAAAACTCTGGGTCATCATCATTTTCATCAGTTTTTGTTTCTCATAGCAATGACTTGAGAAAACTTTAGCATGAGCGATTTGGTCATCTAAACTATTTATCATTGCAACAACTATGTAATCAACAAATGGTGACTGGTCTTCCTCTTGTTTCATGCAGAGATGGTGTTTTAGCCGGTTGTGTTCTCGAAAAACATCATCGGGTTAGTTTTGACAAATGTGCCTCTTGGCACGCCTCGGGTCCTTTGCAGCTTGTTCACAGTGATTTGTGTGGTCCACTTTCCTCTCCTTCTTTTTCTTAACTTTCATTGATAAATTTTCCAGACGTACTTGGGCTTACTTCTTAAAACTTAAGATCAAAGTTTTTGACAAGTTTTTGTCCTACAATGCCCTTGTAGAAAAGTAATCTGGACATCAAATTCAAAGGTTAAGAACAAATAATGGAGGTGAATATGTGAACAATAATTTTACAATTTACTACACTACACAGGGAATCCAAATGCAACACATTATTCCATATACACCACAAAAAAATGGTGTTGCTGAGAGAAAGAACCACCCATTAAAAGAAATGGCTAATTGTATGATCTAATCTAAGGGATTAAGTCTAAAGTATTGGGCAGAAGCCATCAACTGTGCAAATTACATAGTAAATCACACTCCCAAAAAGGCTCTTAAAAATATAACACCGAAAGAAGCTTGGACTAAAACTAAACCAGATGTAAGTCACTTCTGTGTATTTGGCAATATAGCATGGGCTCACATTCCTGACGAGAAAAGGAAATCATTGCATCCTAAAAGTGAGAAGTGTATATTTGTTGGTTATTCAGAAGATGTCAAAGGTTATAGACTTCTTCAAACACATTGTAATGAAATTATTATTAGAAGAGATGTTAAATTTGATGAAAATATCTTGGCCTGCAAGCCTAATTTCATATTTGTGCCTTCTTTGGCCTACGAGCCTAATTCGGCAGTTGTGCCTTCTTCGGATTGTGAGTCATCTTTGGCATTTGTTCCTTCTTCTATTCTAGTTTCTTCTTCAGATGATTACAGTGAGGATGAAAATCCACCTCCACTTGTTCACCTTCCTTCACATGAGTCCTTTGAACCTAAACTAGCACCAACTCCACCACTTCCTAGAAGGGTGTATTCAACATGAGAAGCAGCTGGTGATATTGTCGATGATCCTTCAGATCAATGTTGGACACATTCACAGTTCCAGCGATCCTCTTCTCTTTTAGCTTAGGTTTCAAAAACTAATGATCTAGAGACATTTGCAGAAGCTTCAGGTCATCCAGATTGGGATACAACAATGAATGAACAATATCATTCTTTAATGGAAAACGATACTTGGGATCTTGTACCTCTTCCAAAAGGAAGAAAACTTTTCATATGTAAATGGGTCTATAGAACTAAGTATGCATCAGATGGAAGTGTTGAAAGACACAAGGCTCGGTTAGTTTCCAAAGGATTTTCCCAAATTGAAGGAATTGACTATAATGAAACCTTTGCCCCTGTAGCCAAAATGAATTCCATCCGCCTTGTTCTAGCCCTTGTTGCCTAACATAAATGGGAGGTCCATCAAATGGATGATAAATCTGCCTTCTTGCACGGATATTTGCAAGAATAAATATGCATGGAACAACATCATGGCTATATCCAAAATGACTCTAGCCTTGTTTTTCACCTTAAGAAATCTCTTTATGGTCTCAAGCAAGCTCCCCGAGCTTGGTCTGCCAAAATGGACAACTTTCTTAATGCCACTGGATTCTCTAGATGCCATTCTGATCCTAATGACTATACCAAGAAAGTAGGAATCCATCTCGTAATCCTTGTCCTTTATGTTGATGACCTTATCCTTACTGGTAGTGACTCAAAAATTTTAAACCATGTGAAAACCATCCTTAAGAAGAAATTTGAAATGACAGACTTAAGATTTTTTCACTATTTCCTTGGCCTCCAAGTTTTGCAAACCAATGAAAGAAAAAAAATTTCCCAGCCTAAGTATGCTTGTGACCTTATTCGTCACTTTCACATGGATGAATGTAAACCAACCCCTTCTCCGTTCCATTCTGGAGTGAAGCTTACTGCCACCTATACTTCTCCCGAAGTTTATGCCACCTTGTACCGTCAGTTAGTTGGTAGCCTCTTATACTTGACTCATACTCATCCTGATCCATCCTTTGTTGTTGGTATTGTTTCCTGGTATATGAAAACACCCCATGAAATCCATTGGAAAGAAGTTAAAAGGATACTTCGCTATGTCCATGGTACAATTCAATTAGGGATACATTACAGTTTAGGGGGGACTCCTTTATCGGTTGGTTTAACTGATTTAGATTGGGCCCATGACCCTAATGATTGGAAGTCTACTACAGGTTATGTTTTCAGCCTTGGTTCAAGACCTCTCACTTGGGCTTGTAAGAAACAATAGTCTATTTCACTTTCTTCAGCAGAAGTAGAGTACCGAGTAGCGGTAAATGCAAGTTAGGAAGCCTTGTGGATTCAACAGATCCTTTCAGAGTTTGGATTCCAGCAGCAGCATCCGACCAGCCTTTGGTGAGAAAATCAAAGTGCCATCAAGCTCGCCAAAGACCCAGTTCAATATCAGGGTAGAAAACACATAGAGATACACATGAACTTCATCAGAAAGCTCATTCATGATCAAGTTATTGAAGTGCTCTTTTTCCCTACAGAATATCAAGTTGCATACATTTTCACAAAGTCTCTTATACAAGTGAAGTTTTCCAAACTTCAATCTATCTTAGGAGTTCAGGAAGTTTTCATTAAGGGGGGATAGGCTCTAATTTATCCTTCCTTCTCCTATTGTGTCACCATTGTAAATCCTTCAATCCTATCCCAAGTTTTTCTTAAGGGGGGATGCTAAGATATTTAGACACTTAGGAGTTAGTTAATATAAACTTGGTCTAATGTGTCATTAGGTAAAAATGTGTTTCTTAGTTTGTTTCTTTAGTATGCATTAGTATGCATTTGTAGTTAGGAAATTCGATGGTCACGATATGTTCCAGACATAGACTGATCTAACGGTTCATACTCTCCTTGATCTTAATAGCCATTGATCTGTGGCTTAACACTCGATTGGTCCATGATCTCTAGTTAAAGAGCATGGAGGATCATTTGTTGATGATCAATTGTGAGAAACTCTCTTGTAAAATCTCTCTGTAATCTTTTTCTTTTTCATTAATAAATTTCTCCAAGTGGTCGCCTTGGCTAGGGACGTGGATGTTTATGTTGGACAACTGAGAGGGGGGGGTGAATCAGTTGTTACTGTGCTTAAACAATAATGCTTATTTTAAATTCTTTGCAGAGCACTTAATGACAATCACAATAATGCAGGGAAGTAAGAAATAGAACATTCAACATCATTATCACATATGAAATATACTGAGACAGATATTTCCTGAGGAAACCCATAAAGGATAAAAACCTCTTCTTCTTTATATGATAAGTAATATTTACCTTCTGACATTATCATACATATGATATCCAACTCATTGTGAGGCTACAACCTATGTATTACAAGCTGCAACTTGCTGAGAGCACCAACTCTCTTTTTTCTCTAGCACCTACTAGAAGGAAGCACCAACTCCCTGGTTTCTCTAGCACCCACTAGAAGGAAGCACCAACTCCCTAAATGTTCCATCTCCAACTGGATGGAAGCACCAACTTCCAGTCACATAGGTACCAACCTGTACAACAGAGAACAACACTTCTCCCTTGCACCACCCTTCCACCCTGGTTTCTCTAGCTGCAACCAGATGGAAGCTACAACTCCCTATGTTCAAGCACCCACTTGAACCTCTAAGGAAAACATTCCTCCCTAGTGCCTCCCAACCACCCTAAAATATAAATCTTTGCTATATGTAAATTTAACACAGTGATACACTATTTATCATTGGCTTACCAGAATTATCATTGTTCTTCTATGCTGCTCTGCTCTCCCGTATCTATCTCTTTGTCTGCATCTTCTTGCACTTTTTGAACTTATGTTTTCCTCTACAAGAGTACCTCGGCCTTCCTTTAGTGTCTCACTATCTTGCTACACACATCCCTTGCACTTACTGTTCTTTTTCCTTTTATGCTCTTTGTTCCATGTCCATTCAATGCACCATTCCTCTTCTTCGTGTTTTCGTTGCTGCACACTCCTCCTTCTACACTCCTTGATCACTCTGAACAACAGCAATCCCCAACTCTTCTTTTTTCTGCATACTTATAGTCTCTATGCACCTTGTGCATGTTGTCCCACCATGCTTTTGTATGCTCTCTCCATGTTGAGTGCTCTACCTGATCATCATCACAACTCTTCAGCTTCTTTGGCAGTTAAACCCATGCATCCATCATCACTGGGTGTTATGCTGAGATTCCTTAGCCTATCTCGCAGTTGAGACTCTTTGTCTTCTCTATCAAAGTTGAGTTGATCCTCTCTGTTGCAGTTACAGGCTTCAACACTCTTCCATCTATCAATCACCTCTAAGAATAGTCTTCCTTCCACCATAATATGCCTCGAGACTCTTCATCTTCTCTGGCGATCACACTGAGGCCTGTTTCATTCCTCTGGCAGAAGCCATCAGTTGTTTCTAGTAGTTACACTCTGAAGTGCAACAGTAGCCCTCCAATCATACTTAAATTCACCTGCACCGTTGGATTGGATCCGTAGGAGCCTGCGTTTATTTCGCATTTCAGAATTTCGACATTCTTGTGGTGAAGAGTCTTGATTCTCCATGTCCCAAACTCTGAAATGGAGCTTGTCTCCTCGAGCTCTTATCTACAACTCTTTAACGATGTGACCTTCGGTGGTGACCAAGGCTTACACCAAAAATGTGTTTTCACATTTCGCATTTCGGCATTTCGCATTTCGGAATTTCGGGACTCCTTTGATGAAGAGTCTCAACTCTTGACTCTTCCAACTCCCAATATTCGAACCTCTGAAATGGAGTCGGATCAACGGTCCACACTCTTGATGATTCGACGGTCTAGATCTCTTCGTGATTTTGCATATCACGATTTTGACATTCTTGATGTGAGAGTTCTTGACAAATCCAAGTCCCGGTATTCGAAACTCGGAAATGGACTCGGATCAACAACATTTCGACGTTTCGCATTTCGCCATTTCGGGACTCCTGTGCTGAAGAGTCTCGGTGCTTAACTTCTCCAACTCCTGGTATCCAAATTTCCGAAATGGTATTGGATCAAATATTTGGTATTTCGTTGTTTCGCATTTCAGCGATTCGACATTTCGGCACTCCTCTGATGAAGTGTTTCGACACTTCAACTCCTGGTCCGTGAAGCTCTTTGTTGGTGTGCCTATTTCAGGATTTCGATGTTTCTCATTTCGGTGATTCGACATTTCAGCACTCCTGTGATGAAGTGTTTTGACACTTCAACTCCTGGTATCCAGGACTCCAAAATGGAGTTATTTCCCGGTCTGCGAAATTCTTTGTTGGTGTGCCTATTTTGGGTTTTGGGTTTTCGAGGTTTCGCATTTCGTGATTCCAGGACTCCTGATGATGAAGATTCTTGACTCTTCCAACTCCTGGTATCTGAAACTGTCCTCCTGCCTTCGGGATTTCGTAACCCCGCTTCACCTTGCTCTTTAAAGAACGTGCAGGTTCTCTTGGATCCAACGTCGGTCGGACCTCGGGCTCAAATCTGACATTCATCGGGAATTCTCAATGGGATCCAAAGATCACTGTCACTTCTCCTCCCAGGCTTTCGTTGTCCTTGTTTTTCCATCGTTGCATACTCTGATCTTGCCATCAATGACAATCACACCTGCCATCAATGATAATCACAACAATCTCCCCCTTTGGCATTGATGGCAACCCTGAATGACTATGCTAATCTATTTGGACCTCCAAATGTAGCATCTGGTCCGGACCACTCCTTTTCTCCCCCTTTGACATCAATGTCAAAGAAAACATGCTCCCCCTGAGTTGTTGCAGTATTTTTAGGAGGTATCAGATATTCAATCAATACAAAACTCCCCCTAATAGGATGGAATCTCTTAGGTGTGAGATGGGATGACACTGAGCTTCTGTTGGAGGTATTCAAATGGTGTCTTGGCTAGGGGTTTAGTAAATATGTCTGCAATTTGTGTTAATTTTTCAAAATCCCACCCAGTTTCAGTCTCGCTGATTTTTCAATCAAATTTAATTGCCAAACTTAGTTTCAACACTGTTTCAGCATATGTTACAGCCTAGTGTTTCAGCATATACTCAGTGGTGTTTCAACTTAAGACTCAACACTATGTTTCAGCATATGCTATAGCCTGGTGTTTCAGCATCTGCTCACAACGGTGTTTCAGGTTAAGACTAAGCACTATGTTTCAGCATATGCTACAACCTGGTGTTTCAGCATCTGCTCACAGCGGTGTTTCAGCTTAAGACTCAGCACTATGTTTCAGCATATGCTACATCCTGGTGTTTCAGCATTTGTTCACAGCGGTGTGTTGGCAGCCAACCCATTTTTTTTCGATTACTCTCGAAAGCTGCCTACACCCCTTGCGGTATCATGACAAATCATTATCGCATTGTGTTAATGGACATGTGTCTCGTTTTT